>JABXWE010015740.1:0-14865 GCA_014611495.1 Limonius californicus
TCTAAACTTACTAGATTATTTTAGAAAAGTAGAGGACCCTAGAGCTGGCAACAGGGCAATTTCGTTTTGACCTTGCTAGAAATCAACCAAATAATATTTAAGAAATGCAAATTAAGAAAAAAAAACACAGCTTGCTGGATGGCAAATCAATCGTGAATAGTGTATACAGCTGCTGTTTACCTTGTATTGCCTTTAACAATGACGTTATAAACTTGCGGATAGATGTATCAAGAAAATAAATGGAACAAAAACTGGTGAAATTATTACTGTATTTAAATAATAATAATAATAGACAATTAATTAATTCAAAAGATATTTATTTTTGCTTATTATTACTATTTTATTTTGTTATTAATTTATAAAATAGAAAATCTAGGTAATTCGTATTTTGAAGCTAAACACAATGAATCACAGGTCGAGATATAATGTTTATTTACCGCGTGATTTATGGAGTATGAGCCTACCATTCGAAAAATAGACAACCCAAAAAACATATCCAAAGAAGATAGTTAACTCGCGTGTTGCCGTTACCTTTTTTCAGTGATGGCCAATTTTTCCTTAGTTCTGCTTCCATATTTCTAAAAATTTTTATTAATAGCGCAGGTTCGGTGTTGATATCTTCTACCATACAATCTTGCAGCTGCCGAAGCATTTCTACAATATTCGCCAAAGATTAAGATCTTGATCGTCGATTGTTTCTGCAAACAGACATCACTGGTTCATAACACCATCAATAAAAATCTAGGTATCGCAGTGTTTTGATATATGAATTTTGTATTGCCCGTTTTTGGAATGGTAGCTTAGTACTATCCCATGAATCCCCTTGTATAGCTTGAAAATTTTGACGAGTTCCCTGCCAGCACGAACAGTTGACTCAGGTTATTACCCCTTGAATTTCCACAGAACGCGTCAAAAGTTGCCGCCTACAAATAGTTATTAAAGGTTGCAATTGGCTCAAAAATACTAGGATTCCTAGTGCTAAAATTTCTAAAAGTATTGCAATTCAGTTTTTCTTCGATATCTTATACATACGATAATTAATGCTTAAGCATATACGCTTAAATTTGCAGTAGGCTTTACGAGCTGCGCAGATGACTAAAAAAACGTTTTGCAGTCTGTAATTCCTTCTAAGACAGCATTTGAAATATTTTTTTTTATTTGCAACCGCTTGCCATATTCACAGTGGTTTTTAACCGGTAATAATTTAATTAAATTATTACCGCGTAAGGTGTTTTACTGAGTTAAAATTTATGATGAATGGATGACCAAGTTCTGAATAAAAATCGTAATTTTTTGGAAAAGGTTTTAAGTTCGGCAAAAAATATTTGAATTAAAACGCTCTAGCAAACTCTGTGTGAGTATATTGAAAACATGTGCCTAACCAAATTTCTGTCTATATTTCTTTCAGACATTGTTAGGATCGAGCAGTGGTCTTTGACTCTTTGTACTGGGCTATGGGGCAAGGTTTATTACGATCGGCGCAGAAGTTCCCGATTTATAATGCGCACCCACATAAATACACATGCATGCAGACAGACTTTTTTAAAACCCCCAATCAAGAAATCGCGCATTTTCTTCAAAATTTCACATGGAATATTTTTTATTGCTATATGTACCAGTACCAGAGTAATAAATTAAAGTAAAAATAAAGAAAACTGCTTAAAAAGTTGTTTGGCGTTCCCTACTACAACTCTCAATTCATTATTTCTGTCTAAGTCAATTCAAGCATTGATTCAAGGCTTTGAAAGTATATGGAAATAAATAAAAAAAAAACTTTTTTTGAATATGGATTGTTAAGATTTTCTCCAGATAAAAGAAGAAGTAAATAATGAAGGGGCACTATCTACGTAGATTATCCCACTGTTTTGGTTGCCTATATTTCTTAAAATAAGGTCCCTTTCTCGTCGCTGTCAGACTTTTATATTAATTAAAATAAATTATTTATTAACGCTTGATCACGTCAGTTTTATAACTTGGTAGTTTAACTGTAAAACTTATTGTTTAAATTTGTTAATATTACTGAAATTAATTTCAAATTTTTAATTTACAACGTCTGTGTAATGGAAAAAGCCACTCGTGCAGTTTCTATTGGTTTACCCTCTACTTGCAAATTGTTAAATTCGGAAGAGGGATAAGCTCTATTTTGAGGGAAGCAATGGACACAAAATATCTATCTTGACACACTATAATTTTAAAAATCCCGTGTTGGCTTTTTAGGACCTAAACGAATGTTTTCTTTAGAAAAGCAATTATTAAAACATGAGGTGGTGCCGTATTGTTAACAAGGCGCGATCATCTAGCTTAGACTCCATTTCTATGGTACTAAGTTGCGTATGGAGCCAACTTCATGTCAGTTTAATAAAATAAGGTTACAATGGCGTTTGATATTGTGTTCAGTTGTCATCAGTGTCCTTGTAATTTAGTATGTGGTATGCTGTTCTGTTAGAAGTAATAAAGAAAAATATGTTCCAGTTAATATGTTAGTCAGAAATACAAAAATTAATAGTAGAATGGTGAATGTGATCCTTGCGAAAGTGCATGGAATTACCTCGAATTAGTGTAAACATGCTAGGATGGCTTTAGCTCGGTGAGTATTGACAATCTCTCATTTGGCTACTTTTAAATGCTGAAATTGCTTAGAAACGCTTGAAGTCGTCATTCTAGTTGCATTACTCTGTAGAAAAATGAAGATTGAAACTGAAGGTGAACGCGTGTATCGAAACTTACATAAATTTACTTTTGATATACGTAGATGTTACGTATTTTTTTAATAAGTGGGTATATAGTGATAATGGAAATCAAAGTATAATGAGGTGTAAACACTGTAACAACTTTGTAGGAAAATTAGTTTTAACGAAAAGAAAGCAAAAGAGCAGTTAAAGGAATAACCCTCTCAAGTTCATGAAGGTCAAAAACGTAGTGATTCTAGTAAAATTTATAATTGAAGCGTTCTTCACTAATAAAGCAAATTTTTATACAACAATGCTACAATGCTAAATATCTAATGCCTTTACAATATCTCAACAACAGGTTTCAAATTTTTAAATATATTTCGCATAAAGCCCGCAATAGTTATCAGTGAAATACAAATATGTATTCTTTTTTTAATCACTATGTTAGATTTTTATGGAAAAGGTTGCCTACAACTAAAAATCACTGAAAACCAATAAACATAATGTTGCACAGAAAATGGTAAGAGAATTAGAGATTAACCGTCTAGCTTTGTTTATGGAAGGTAATAATTTGACAACTAGTAATTACTACAGAAACAGCAGAGTAAGAGTACGATTAAATTAAGTGTAAGTAGATTCTTCTTAAATTTTAAATTTTGGAATTGGTGGGTCTACTGTAAATAATAACGGGCAGTTTAGTAGAACACCTGCTCTTTATGCCACACATCCCCTAAGATTTGCAGAGTATGTAACAGATATTTTCATTTAAAAATATCAGCATGTGGATATGATATTTATGTTAATTTACAGGCTCTCTGTAACTAGTGAATGTGCAGACGGACAAACGGCTCGTATTACTTCAAACTTGCAACCTACAAGTAGTATGGCTGTAAGTCGTGTACCAAGTCCACCTCCTCAGGAAATTAACACTCCCGTTGCTGAAAACTGGTGTTACACACAGGTAATTTAGTATTATAAGTGGTATGCAAGGTATTTCAGAATGACAAAGTTGTGAAATTTATTATATTAAGTACAGAAATTGATTAACAGGAAATATTAGGATGTTGATTTTAAACATGAATAAGAGTACTGTTTAAAACACTCCAGATTGGTGAAATTTGAAAATGTTTTGTTGCAATAACTGGAAAACTAGTCTCATTTGATGTAATAAAGGTAATTGGTTTGCTGATATAGATGTAACAAATGCAAAAATAAAATTAGTCGAATACAATATTTTTTATGTAAGATTCTTTTGTCTAGTTGACAACCAACATATTTATATTATTAAAATTAATAACAATATCTAATAAATTCTTAATAGTGACAGATTTTTGTTATTGTAACAAAGAAAAAAGTTACATTTTAGAAAACATTTTGCTTTTTGGTGATTGGAGAACAGTGATTCAGTAAGGAAACACTTTCTTATAGATAGATTAAGCCTAGTAATTTTAAATCCATACTTAAATTTATCCTCAAATTATTGGCAGGTTTTTCTAGTAGATAGTATAAGTGCCTTCACAATAATTTTGCAGATCTTAGCATTTCAATTTCCAGTTTGTGTGCTGATAAGTATTTGCAATTATTTATAAAAAATGTATGAACTTTTGACTTTGTAGGTTTAAATATTAATCTTATAAAAACAGTGTTCGTAAAGTTTATTCTTTTTTAGGTTTTAATTATTTTTTCAGGAGCACAAATGCTTAATTTGATTAGTAACAACCTGCACTTTTATTTACTTACACGATTGATTACTACTTTTGCTTTTAATCATACATATATGTACCTATATTGTATGTGCTTGAATAAATAACAGGGTATGTATTTGTCAGGAGTTTCTGAAAGTCACTTTTAAATTGATTTAATTGAAATATCATATTAGAAAAACTTCAAAATGATTGATAGTAATGTCAAATTAATGTATTTAAAACCCACATTTTTAGTAATTTATTCTTGTTAATAGTCGTTCTCACTCTTAAAAGTTTTTGTGTTTGGTGTATAGATAGGTATAGCTAATAAATAAAGGCAGCCCTAAACATCTGGCAGAATAGAACATAAGTATTTGTGAAAAGAAAATCTTGAAAGTAAAACCAGTTATACCAAGAAAATACTGTCAGTTAAAAATGCACTCGAAGTATTAATAGAGAACAAGTGGATATTGGGAGATCCTGCCAGATAAAGTGGTTAATGAGTACCAAATTATTTTAGAATATATTTTTTTTACCTGATTTTACGACATTAGGATAGCGAAAAATATTTTCTAAATGTTTCTAAACACAAAGCATCCAAGAAAAAACATTCTTTAATTTAAGACATTTCAGAAAACTGAGTCAATTATAAAATCGTTTTGTTCTTGGGTAAATTGTTTACAAATGTTAATCAAAAGTTAGTAAATATTAGATCATTTGCAATTGTGAAATACATTGGCACCACTAAAATGAAACTAAATAACACTTGTATGAGACAAAAAAGGAATAACCATGGATGGGTAAAAGCTTAACTATTTATGATTCGCTAATGATATGTTAATTTCGGTGTCCGAAATTAACATCAGAGGAGCACAAATATTCAAAGAACGAAAATATGCTGCAGAACACGATAGTCTGGTTATGAAGAAAGAATAAAAGTAGATGACAATAAAATTCAAGAAGCCAGAGGCTTACAAATAACTACAAATAAGGGTTGGTTTAGCAACTTTCTGTTGTCTCAAAAATATTTTTAAAAATAACATACCCATATGCTTGAAGCGAGAGGTCTATTATAAATAAGTTTTACCCTTATTAATTTATGGTACAGAAACTTTAACACTTACAAAAGTTTAAAGTCACTCAAAGAGCTATGGAGAGATCTCTGCTTGGAATTAAACTAAGAGATAGATGGACATATGCTTATATTTGACAACACACCGATGTTACTGACACAGTTGAACACATAAATAGTCTTAAGAGGCAATGGGTGGGGCATGTTGCCAAACTCACTGGCGGCAGATGGATGAAAAAAATTCTGGAATGGAGACCAAGTGCAAATAAAAGAAGCAGAGATGGGTCACTGACGTGATGTTCTGGTGACTTCAGGAGAAGAGCGGGAAACTGGATTGGAACAGCTCAGACTAAAAGCTAATGCCATGATCTAGTGGAGGACTAAGTTCAACAATGGCTGCAAATGGCCATCTGATGATGGTAGATAATTCCAGTTGATTTCAGCTGATGGTGATGCAGTACATTTGGTGTTTACCTTTATTGACAGTTGTAGATGCAGTTAGGGAGGCAGCAAGGATTTCTAGATTATGAAATAAAAGTGAATACTAAACAGAGTTGCTGCTATAACGATCAGTTAAAAACGGACAGATATCCTTATTCACCATGCTTGGTATACCTTCTTTGGTTGCACTTTCCTGGGATTAGTTTATGCCATAATAATTGTCAGTAAGAAATGACGTTTCCTTTATAAATATAAAAAACATTCACAAATTAAAAAAATATTTTAGAATTAATTACAAAATATATTGACAACATAAAATAAATTTTTACTTTTCTAGACTGACCCAGTTGACGATTCATACATTATGTTTTGCCTTAAAACCTGGTTTATCCCTCTCCTATAAAGGTTCTATTCTTTTCTACTACCTTGAATGAATGTGTGTTTACAAGGGTTATTCCAAACCACTTTTCCTGGGTGCTTCTCAAGTAATTTTATTATAACATCACTGAGTATGGGTTGTACTGCCTTTGTTATTCTCTCACTGTTCACTTTCAGTAATTCCGAACTTGCAAGATGAATCCAGTTTTGTAATGTTTTTGAACATTTTTAATTATCCCTGCCTATATGAGCCTAAAATAGAAAACTATTTATAGCACTTGTATTTCTTCATATAACTATCTATTTCTAGCATTTCTATTTCTTGTGCTTTAACTCCTGCTGTATTGCCTACTTATTTCTCAAAACTATTCATCACTTGTTCTCAACCATTTCTCTACTGATGCATACATTACCTACTTTGCACTTCAGCGGCATATAATGAGTATACTGATTACCCCAGAAGAGAAATTTTGTATATGTGTTCATTAATGAATTACCTAATAAAATTGACTGAAAATTATGCCATGTGTATGGAAACCTAGTGTTTATGGCAGAGGCAAGATCAACATTTTTAAAAGCAGTTTATCTGCATTATGAAACCCATACCCATTAACAGTGACAACTGATATTTTTAGAAGCTGATGCCAATCTCTTCATAGTCTATATCACATCAAAACTGATTGTGACATTTTTAGATGAACAAAATTAAGTTTTACTTGAAGGAAGATTTTTAAATAACATGGGCAATACAGAGTTCAGTGCATACTTGTTTTTTTTACAAACAGGCTTAACTTAGGTACTAAGAAATAGGAAGGAAAATAGATAAGTCAAAATTTTATGGTAACCATAAATAAGTACATGAACAGAAAGTGCAGGTCTACTGTGATTACAATTTTATTTAAATTAGAATAAAGCCATGAAATAGTACTCTTTATCAAATTAGTGCATAGATATGCACACATTATTTGATTGGTTAATTGCAGGTACTTCATTGACCTTGTATGTATACTAAGCTATTACTGCAAATACTTTAGGAAATAAAAAAATATGATGTCAACAATTTCTAATTTGTAATTTCTTTTTAGGTTAAAGTGGTTAAATTCAGTTATATGTGGACTATTAACAATTTTAGTTTTTGTCGCGAAGAAATGGGTGAAGTTTTAAAGTCTTCAACGTTTTCAGCTGGAGCTAATGATAAACTCAAATGGTAAGTACAATTGAATCATTTTACAGAAATATGATTGTATTTTCAGAAATACCTATGCCTATTTTTAAAATTATCAAGTTATTACTTTACTTTAGAAAATGCAGAATGGTGAATGTTCATTCTTTATGAAAACTGATAATATTTTTCTTTCTTGTGTATTAGTCGACTTTGTACTTGATTTTTTTATGTATAGTGGAATATAAAGTATGCAGTTCTCTGAATATAGTTGTGTATTTTGGCAAGAACTTCTTAGTTATCAAGCAGTGTATAGTTGAGTAGTTTAAGAACAGGCAACATTGGTTAAGTAATGAATAAATTAGCAAACAACACTATTTTAAATAAATCCATGATGACTATTTCTATTTTTGTTTGTTGCTGAATTGAATTTTAAGTAGGTTGTGGATATATTTAAGAAGGGCACCGAAGTGGTGGGGATACACTAATTCCTTGCAAAATGCAATAACAATTAAATAAGTGCTTAAATTTACAGCATTTTTGAAATGAAAATAGTTTGAATTTTATATACAGTTTTGCTCCTGTACTACAGAGGGCTCTTGTTGAGACACTTAATTTTTTTCGCTTTCAATAATACTGAAATTTTTTTACTTTTCTGGAATCGAAACTGCTAACAGGGTCTTTTGAAATCAAATCTTGTAGTCAGGAAAATGTATTCATTTGAGTTTTAAACAAATATATATATTTTTTAGGAAACACTTCCTTCCGTAAGTACTGTTTTCTGTGTTTTCAAATTTAATACATATTTCAGATTTGCAGAAGCTGCAAAAACCATTACAAAAATAGTACTTTCTTGTCAAGAGAATACATAGAATGTCAAATATTTTATAAATAAAATCACTGATTGAACTAAAGCCCAATAAAAATTAAAGCATTTATAAAAAAAATGAACACTTTACTTAATTAAAAAAATATTAATTGTGTTAGGCGATAGTGTTAACAAATAAATGCAGATTGTGTTACTTAGTTGCCTAATTAAAAAATAATATATTTCTAATTATTTTTCTTGGACTTTCAAAATCTATTCTATTCACATAGTTTCGAAAACAATATTTATGTTTTAGTTACTGTTAATGTGCCCATTTTATCAGTTTCTTCGCACTGTGCTAGTCATTATACCAAAATTTTATTAGTGCTACATATTTGCTTTAAAGAACTATAATATCTTGAAAACTAAAAACGTGAGATTAAAACAGTGAAACTTTTTAACTCTGCATTAATCAGATGACAGGGTAGTGTTGTGCTTGTAAACCATTCGGAATACACCCTGTATAAAAATTGACACATACAGTATTTAACATTGAACTTTTTAAGTGGTGCTGATTTAGGACATCATTTTAATTTGGTTTCAAAACGCTTCGTAGCTTACTGGATATTTGAAAACCCATGAAATTTGTAAATTTATTAAATAATATAACTCACTAGTTACTATAAGGAAAACAATTTAAAGAGGAAAGTTGTAAATATTTCGAATAAGGCGGAAATAGTATATTGTGTATCTAGTAGGAAAAGTGATAGATTTCCGGACGATTTCGGAAATTGCTGGACGAGCCGTAGCCTACCTGCATCTGGAAATTACACTATTCCTACGAGTTATACATACTATTTTTTCTCTGGTCTAAATTAAATATTTTATTATTTCTTATTTATTAACATTAGATAATTCTTACTATGTACTTAGTTCAGAAAATAATGCGTTGTACGGATACCCAGTAAACATATCTGAATTAACTTATGATTACAAGTTAAATTATAGATGTATATTGGGGCTGTTATTAAGCCAATTTAAGAAGCAGGCGAATACATATTATGGAAAAGCCATGTACTTTTTTGGGAGGAAAAGGAAAATTATGAAAATATTAACCTTCCGGCCTACGTCGCCTTTTTGTCCGCTCAATAGTGGTTGCCTAGCAACGATTATAACAGAAGCAATCATTCGCTTTTAGGAGCGAAGACACACCAGAACCGTATCATTTTTAGTCCGATAGAAGAACATATTTATTTTCGTGTTTATTCCTTGTTTTTAAGTTAGGATATAAACTTGCAGTTTTAAATGATAAATATAGATGCCAATTATTTTATAAAGAGAGGTTTGTTATTCTCTTATCAACCAAGAGTAGATTGTTATGGAGGCTTTTTTTACTTTTTTGTAATATAATGTCATTTCAATATGGAGTAATTATTGCGACTGTATGATTAGTAAATTTAATTTTATGATTGTTGAAATAAACTAGTAAGTTGGACTTAACTGTTTTGAGAGGGTAACTTAAGCGTTTGATGTTCTCTTCACGTGTAAGTACTGTCATTCAATTGGAAGGTAAAATGTTGATATAACTGTATTGCTTAAATACGTACATACATAATCCAGTCCCCTTATAGTCCAGCCTAGGTGTCGAGGTGTATTTTATAAATATACAGAGATTAGTTGAAGTATGGAAAAGTTGTATTTATTTATTCCATATAGTTAGGGTGAGCAGAATTATTTCATTGTGATTATTTCAGTAGTTCTGCAGTCTTCTAGAATTCGGTATTCACAGTATATTGAAATGTATATACGTACTTATTAGCTTATAACTAAGCGTACATAAATTACATTTCCGTGGCTGTTTAGGAGTTTTTTTCACTTTGGCTGGCAGTCTTCTGCTGGAGCATTAGTCCCATTTAAAAATATTAAGTATTTACTTCATTCTTTTCATTCTTGACCAATTCAGAACATTTTATATACAGTAAATGTTTTATTAAAGTTTTTGGAAATAAAAAATAGGCACAAGAACCTTATATGGATCGTAAGGCGAGTGTGGGAGCACAGAGATTTCTCCAGATAGTGAATTGTGACTGGGGACATTGCTGTGATACAAAATCCCAGAGGCGGCAATATCAGGTCGTACATGCAAATCCCTTTTCCACAAATGCGCAAGAAACTCCTGATAAAAGGTTTGATTGCGGACAATTCTTCGAGAATCAAAAAACACGATAAGCTTGGACTTAAGTTTTGATTTGCTACTGCAAGCTTTCTGCAGTTGAAGTGGTGATGACCTGTGCCACTCTACGCTTTGCCGTTTTGTCAGGATCGTATACAGGTATCCATGATTCATCTGCTATCGTGACTGTGTACATGAAGCTTGCTTCAGTTTCAGTCCAACATTTTCTGACGAATGGACAAGCGATTTTATTTTTGTTCATTGTACAAGTTCTCATGCTTAGCATGTCAGTCAAAATGCGATGGACGGAATCCTTACTAATTTCAACTGCATCTGTAATCAACCTGACTGTTCCAATCCATCTTTAGCAAATACAGAGTGCAGTTGGACACAGTTTCATCGGTGGATGGCCTTCCAGAATGATGTCCATCTTCAACACCTCGCCCCTTTTTGAAAGCCTTGTGCAATCTGAAATCTTTTGTTGAGGACAAAGCACCATCTCCATATGCTCTTCCTAACATTACAAGCGTTTCTGAAGCAATTTTATTGAGTTTAGCACAAAATTTGAATGCTTAGCGTTAATGAACGTTTTCTTGAATTTTTTGCTTGACAAGCTATTTGGGAAAACTTCAAACAACTGCAGATAATGACAACACTGCACTGAACAGACCAAACTGTTGCAGCTATTTATATACACAGCAGTCCCCACCACACCAATGCAGTGTTACCACATAGAGGGTAAAAAATTCATTCTAATTAGTTTTGTGACGAACCTCCTATAATGCCTGACTACAGATCTATATATTATTTAAAATTACATAATACAGTTCTATTTTGAAATTTGATTTTTTGAAAGAATGTTACAACAAAAGGTATAAATATGCATATTTTTTTTTAAATGAATGCTGTTGGACAAACTATACCCAAAGTTTCTTTGAATGGACGTCGTTAGATAAACTTTCTTATGTATCGAAAATTTATATTATTTTAATTTAATGACAAAGTATTTAGAAACTGTGTACTACATTTGTTGAGAACAGGCCACCTTAACAAACTTTTTGTTTATAGATGTACAATTTTATTGAAATCATCAAAATCGCAGGATGTTTGTTGTCTATTCCAACAAAGTATTTAAAAAAATGATATGTAATTTTTATTAAAACTTTTTTGCTATTTACCTCTCTTGGGATTCTGACATCCAGCTTGGTGTCCATCTTTTACAATTTTACTTTTGCAATTCTATCTGGGTTAATCCTGTTTATGTGGTCTCTCCATTGCCATCTTATGTGTCTCGTCCATCTGACTACATCTGCTATTTATAATTGTTCCTTTATGTCGCAACTTCTGATTTGATCTGGCAGGATGCTTTTGTTACACTATTTTCATTTCTGTGCTTTTCATACGTCTTTTGGTTTTGGGCGTTTTTGCACTAGTTTCACCTGTATACATCAACATCAGTCTCACACGTGTTTTGTAAATCCCTGCTTTACTTTCCTTTAACATACAGGAGTATTTGTTTCCTGAGATATTTGATGCTTTAGTGGAGTTTGCTTTAAGTTCCTCTATTAAGTTTTTGTCGCAAGTACTTGCATTCCGAGGTAGTTGAATACCATCACCTGTTCTATCAACTCATCGCTAGCCATCAGTTTACATCAAATAGTGTCTTTCAGGATTACTGTAGACTTAGTTTTCTCTGTGGTATAATCTTGTTAAATTTTAAGCACTTTTTTGTTTAATTTATATAGGAGACTTAAGTCATCTTCCTTCTGTGCTGTAGCATCATTAACTTAGCATAGGATTTCCAGAGACTTATCTGCCATTTCATTACCTGTGTCCACTTTAACTTCCTTAATTATTTTATTTATTACTATGTTGAATGGTGTCGGACTTAGGCCTTCCCAGAGGAAGAGGGGATTGTCAAATTCCCTTTTCTGTTAATGATCTTTTTATGAAAATTGCGTCTATTGTGGACCTATTCTGGTGGAAACGCTGCTGTTCTTCGCATATTTCTATATTAGTTCGATTTTTTGGGCTTATATCTTTGTGAAGATTTTATGAACGGTCATTCAGCAGTGATACTCCTCAGTCGTTTTTTGTTCCCGCTTTACACTTTTCTTTAGTACAAGGACACTTATACTAGTTCTCCACTCTTCTGCCCAGGCTTGGAAAATTTGCCTGTTGTGCATTATGTAAAATTTTCTGGCTGGTGTTGATTAAATTGAAACAGACGAATTTGCTATGCTAGTTTTTATTTTCTTTGAAGCCCCATAACTTTGTTTTGATGAATCAGTAAAAATACTATTATTTCAACCTACTGAACTAATGTTGTTACTTATTAATATGAATATCAAGAACAAGAAACAAGAAATAATTGCTTTGATTTTTACTAAATATGTTCTACTATACTCGTGCAAAATGAGTTTTGAGACACATAGTATTAATTAATTAAATACCATAAAAAAGGTTCTAACAATCTGACTGTATAATAATTTTGTTTATATATGTATGTTACACATTTATTTATAATATACTTGTTGTAGGTGTTTGCGTGTAAATCCAAAAGGTTTAGATGAAGAAAGCAAAGACTATCTTTCACTTTACCTTTTACTTGTGTCGTGCAACAAAAGTGAAGTTCGAGCCAAATTTAAATTTAGTATCTTAAATGCAAAGCGAGAAGAAACTAAAGCCATGGAAAGTCAACGAGCTTATCGATTTGTTCAAGGCAAAGACTGGGGTTTTAAAAAATTCATTCGACGAGATTTTCTGCTGGATGAAGCTAATGGTCTTCTACCTGACGATAAGTTAACAATATTTTGTGAAGTAAGTAAATTTCATCTATTTAATTTAGTAGTAGATTTAGTATTAGTTATGGTTAAGGTTCATGCTTGACTTAGTAATCCAACAGTGGAATACCATTTGCAGTTCCAAACTAGAATAATTTTAAATTGCAACCATGTTTATTTTTGTTTGTTTTATTAGTCTGACTATAAACATAGCATCCTTAAAATGTCTTGCGTTTCAATTTTATCCTCTAACTAAATGAAAAGGTACCAAATTTAAGATCTGTTATTAAATTTATTAATTGACTACATATGAAGATGGTTAAACATATTTGTATGAAACATGAAATCTGAATATTTATATTATTTAACTAAGAGAGTAGATGTTGCAGTAACTGCTGGATTAACTGTGACTAATTTCTCTTGTATTTATAAAGATACCGAAAGAGTTATTTCTATAATTTGTGTGATGAAGTAAGTACTTCTTGTCGGACACCATTATACGTTAATATTAGTCTGGTTTGACCGAAAATTGCACTATATTGAACCTAATAAATGGCACCCATGTGGGTGTCTGAGAACAGAGCCCTTTTTTTGTTTATTGCAATATACAAATAAAATTTGAATAGTATATAAATAAGTACATCAAATTTGATTACTTGATATTGGGAATACAGATTAGTACTGTAGTAGTAGTTACAAGAAGTAAGAAGAAAATGGAAGAAATACTAGAGGTAATAAATGAAGAGATTGAAAAGAAAAGCTTAATATAAACAAAGTACATAAATATTGAAGAAAGAAGGCAACATTTAAGAATAGGGAAGCATAACATTTTTTAAAGATGGTGTTTCTCAAGCACACTACAGAAGCCTAATTTTTAAAATAAATGACATATCAACATGTAAATATTTATTAAGGTCAGTAATTTTGCCATTTGCGTCTTTTTTAAGGGACATTTTTATTGTTAGTACTCCTTTTTAAACATCACCTACAATTGTATCTTACCAGCATGTTTTCTGAATTTATAGGTATTTTATTTAACTGCGTTTATGTAGTCAATACACTGAATTTAATGTTACCATAAAAATTTCTTTAACAGTAACCTATAAAATTTATATTTTACACTTTCTTTGGCGCAATAGTGAATCAACATAAGAGAGACAACAAATAAAGGTCACATCAACGAACTATGACACTTTGAAATTCCTGCCATGGAATACCTTTAAATTAAAGTATAAATTTCATTATTTTTCAGTAACAACAAGAATATTAACTTTGTTGATACAATTTTTATAGTGTATATGAGTTATACCCTAAATATATACAGGGTGTCCCAAAACTCCTGGGACATAGAGCTACCACGTATTCTAGAGGTCAAAAGAAGTCGATTGGACCCAACTTTGTCATATACCAAAATGTACCGTTTGCCCGTGAGGGGAGTTCAAAGTTTACTTAAAAAATCACATTTTTGTATGCTGTTCAGAAACGTGTGAACCAATTTTAATGAAATTTGGTACCTGGGCACTTCAAAGGAAGCCACTACCTTCAGTAATGAAAGAAACCCAAAGAAAATTGGAGAAGGGTTAAAACCACCCCCACCCCCTGCTAAATTTGTTCAGAATTTTTTTAAGGGTGATGATACGATTCTATGTTTTTTTTAAGGTGAAGACTTATTCATTAGCTTCATTTTTTGA
>JABXWE010015743.1:0-13609 GCA_014611495.1 Limonius californicus
GAACAAGTCGAGGGGAGGGAGGCAGAGAGCAGCCTCCAAGGCCGCTGTGGGTGTGGATCGCATTGCGCTTGTTACACCGAGGCAGGCAATCCTTTGCACGTGTCCGATGCGTGTAGCTTCTGTTGTTTGTCTGGTTCTGGGCCACCAGACTAGTGCTCCGTAGCATAGCATTGGCCTGATGACGGCCGTATACAGCCATAGGGTGATTTTGGGGGATAAACCCCATGATCTGCCCAATGCCCGTCGACATTGCCAAAAGGCCATGCAGGCTTTATTGGTTTTAGCCTGAAGGTGTTTTCCCCAGTTCAGCTTTTTGTCAAATATGATTCCCAGGTATTTGACTTCATCTGATAGACTGAGGGGGCTACCAAAAAGAAGAGGCGCCCTTAGGACTCCCATCTTCCTCTTTCTCGTGAACAGTACTAGCTCCGTCTTCGTGGGGTTCACTGAGAGGGAGCTTTCTGTGCACCAGTTTTCAACTACTCTGAGGGCCGTCTGCATAAGATTGCAGAGCACTCCCTCGAATTTTCCCGTTAATAGGATGACTAAGTCATCAAGCCAACAACTAAACTGCAGTGCTAATCAACTAACAAAGGCTTAACTACTAAATCCTTGTTAGGGTTCGTTACGCCTGACCTGCTAAGTAATTATTTTCAACAAATGAATTAAATCTGAGTTAGGTATTGGCCCATTATCAGAATTTAAAAAATATGGACCAACAGACGACAGCCCCCTAATTGAGAAGGAAAAGTTTCTAGATATACTACAAAATGGAATTGGAAAAGTAAAAAACAATGAAGAATTCATTATCGCTGGAGATATGAATGGAAGAATAGGCAGTAAAGACGGGGACGACACCGTTGGAAGATACGGCAAAGAAGCGGTTAACAACAACGGAGAAAAAACTATAGAGAAGTACCAGCTGTATGACCCCAGAATCAACTATACATCTACTTATTTATTACAAGACGAATAAATCAGAAACTCATATCAACGTAGACTGGACCAAAAATTGATAGGATTCAATTATGAGGATAATATGAATACCGTATATGAACACATTAACGAATGCATAAAGCAAGCCGGAAAAGAAGCGCTCGGAGAAATGGAAGGAAAACGTCCAACAGGCAATTGGAACATTTCTGAAGGCACTCCAGAGAATAGAAATACTTATGCAACAAATAGCTAAGTACCAAAAAAGAGGAAGACTTTAGAAAATATAGGAGTGAAAATAAAGTGGTTAAAAGACTTACATATAAAGACAAAAATAAAGCGTGAGGACAGGCATCCAGAAACATAGACCAATACATTGGTGGAACAACAAGATCGGAGGCCTGGAAAACATTAAAAGCATTAAGAACAAATAGAAGAGAAAAATTACATATATCCTATATAGAAGATCAAGAATGGGAAAAGTATTGTAGGGATCTAGTTACAAAAAAAGACAAGAATTTATGGATAACACCGAAGACGACACGAGAAATTTAGAAGAAAAGTTAGTTATAGCGCAAGAAGAGATTCGTAAGGCTATAAGGTCAATGAGAAACCACAAAGCGAGTGGACCCGGCGGTATTGTGCCAGAACTCATCAAATACGGCACAGAGAAACTATGGAGAATTATTCGACAATGATTTGAGACAGTAATTAACTGGGAAGAAATGCCAAATGAATGGAAAAAAGCGCATGCGACATCTATTTTTAAAAAGGGGAAAAAAATCAGTGCCAAAACTACAGAGGGATTAGTATGCTTGCAACCATGGGAAGACTTTATGGCAGAATAATAAGAGACAAATTAGAGGAAAACAAACACAGAAAAATAGGAGAAGAACAAGCTGGATTCACAGCAGGTATATCACGCACGGACCATATTTATACGATACAACAAACATTGGAGAAGAAAGAAGCAAAAAATAAAGTATTCACTTAGCCTTTATTGACCTGAGAAAGGCCTATGACACGGTACCCAGAAAGGTACTATGGGACGCTGCTGTGGCAAGGATGAAAATACCAAAAACACTGATAAGAGCAGTCAAAAACCTGTACAAAGACAATAAGATACATATAAAAGTTGGAAATCAACTCACCTCAAACCTCAAAACTTCCAAGGGGCTGCTACAGGGATGTTCAACATCACCAACATTGTTTAAATTATTCCTAGAAGACACACTAAAAAAATGGAAACAGAAATGCTACGGAATGGGAGTGCCTATAAGACATGAATACCTATACACCCTGTGCTTTGCAGATGATCAGGTGATGGTCGCGCAAGACGAAGCTCAGCTATATGATAAGAAAACTTCAAGAAGAGTACTATAAAGCTAGACTGGAATTAAATATTGAAAAACCGAGTACCTAACAACTACAGAGGAAGATATAAAGAACCTGGAGAGAGAGGAGAATCAGGAAATAAAATTCAAATATCTAGGATTTATAATATCAAAGAGCACAACAACAGAGGAAGAAATCAAAAGCAGGCTCGGACAGACGAGAACCGCTATCAGACAATTACATCCAGTACTATGGGACAAAAATATTAGGAACAAAATAAAAACAATGATATATGAGACTATCATAAAGAGTATTACGATTTATGCAGCAAAGGTATGGGTAATCATCAAGAAAACCAGGAAAAGTACTGGCCACCGAAATGGAATACTGGAGAAGATGCTGCGGTCTGACCAGGATGGACAGAATAACTAACGAAGAGATCAAGCGAATAATCAAAGTAGAGACATTGTAATCAAATATATAGAAGATAAGCGACTAATATGGTACGGCCACGCGAGGAGGGCAGAACACAGACGGATAAACTAAGTTACAGAATGGAGCCCGACAGGGAGAAGAAACCAGGAAGACCTCGAAAATCGTGGAAGAATGAAGTGGAATAATCTATGCAGAAGAGAGGACTAGAAGAGACTGGGAAACCAGATAAGATTGGAAAACCTGGTTAAAGGAAGGGAGGCAGCAACAGCTGTAAAAAACCCTATGTATTGCCTCTATTTTTGAAAATATGAATGCTTTTATAGCAATTCAATTCTTTTGCTGAAAACACTTCCTTTAACAGTTTTAGATTTTCTAATTTTATACCGTGCCCTGTCTCGTAAATATATTGGGCAACGCTTGATTTATCAAACCTATGATTTTTTAAATGAGCTACATATTCTTTAAACCTAATCTTAGTATTACGCTTAGTTTACCCAATATATTTTCCATTACAGTGAGAACAGTCAATTTCGTAAATCTCCGACTTTTCCACAGTTTTCACTTTGTCTTTCGGGTTTCCCAGTAAGTTCCGAATGTTGTTATTTGAACGAAATACATTTTTTGAATTAATGTGTTTATAGATTTGATCAAGGCCTTTGATTAGGGCGTGGAATGGAATTTTGATGACATTTCTGGTGATTTCTCCACAGAGAGAATTTCGCAAAGTCATGGAATTACGAACATTTAATCTTAGCTTACGTTTTCTAATTAAATTACCAATGATGTCTGGAGAGAAGCCATTGTAGAACGCAATATTTTCGATGTATCGATATTCAATCTGGTATCACGTTTGGATTTAATGGAAAGGTAAGTAGTCTATAAACCAAAAAATTAAAGGCCGGTATTTTATGTTATAAACAATGACTTCCAAAGTTTATTCACTTAAACCACCGCCTCCAATCAATGCCAATAGGAACTTGTAATTTATTCGAGAACATTATTGGTTGAAAATATAGGAAAAGTCCTAATGACTGGCATTTCAGAAAGATTATCCAAAAATCGTATCGGCATTGCGCTATGAATACGTTTCTTAGAATTAAGCACGAAAAATGTTTACCGAATTACACAAAATAAAGAGAATGGAGGCGGCAGTGTAACACAAAGAAGGCAACCTTCCGCAGTTACGAAATTTTAGTATGCCACCATACGTCCGGATAGAAAAATTGGCATGGAAGCTTGCAAAAAAATTCATCAAGATTCAACAATTCGCACTGCATATTTTTATTTGCTGGTTGTTTAATTTCTGTAAATAAAGTAGCTTGTTTGTAATCCAAGTGTACCTTACCAACCAGACATTCCCCGTACTTAAAACTGTTTCTAGATATTCTTTTAATGTTACAAAATATTGTCTTTAATTTATGGTCATATTTTGCGGTAAGTATATGATTCGTATGGCTATGGTAAACATAGCAACTCTAGTCTCTACTTGTAACTCACCAGTAACCGACGTCAATGTTTATTCTTTGGGAAAGATTAAGTGTGACAATCTCACCCTTACCATCATCATTTTCATCATCGACAGCCTTTTCATCCCACTTTGGGCATCAGCCTCTTCTCTGCCACGTATTCCTCTTCAACGCTAAGGTAGAAACATGGGGGAGATACAGTTTAACATCGACTCCGAACGACCATACCATCTGTAAATAATTCCACCACTCGTAACCGGCTAATAAGCCAATTCTTGTGATGACACCAATAGCGATTTTAACTCACTTAACCTAGGCGTAGAGTTAAAATTAACCAGTTGTTCTTACTACCAACTCTTGACCACAGAAACGGATTGGTACGACTCGTATATTACCCTAAACCCACGACCAGTTTATCACTTGCTGGTTCATATAAATAAAATCAATATTATTATCATCAGACTTCGTTGATTCATCATCATAAAGATGTAAGTGCAGTAAACTCTCTATTTCAACCAACGTACTAATGCCCCATATGAAATCTCATCTTAGTTGTGGATGCACCCTTACGACAACATATCCGGTGATCCAATCCATATCTGGTCCTCAGATCGCGATCAGAGAATAAATTAACAACTGGTGTAAGCGTAGTAATAGAACCAATACCCGATTCCACGACTCATTCGAGACATACAAATTGTGGTTAATAATATCACCCTTAAGACTGGCAGACGTTTTAATCAACTCACCAGTGGTTGATTCTCTTGATTAATTGTACCGCCTCTAATAAATAACAAAAACCCAGTAAATATCCTAAGCCAACACTTACAACTCAGTATTGGCTAATTTCATTCCGAACTCACCTTATGATACAATAGCATATCTCTTCCAGCAAATAAAATGTTAGCTACTTACTTACTTACCATCATATAGGTAGTAAATCGTGTGGCTGGCGTGAAGAATTTGTGTTTTGTATGTCCACATCTAGCTCCTCTAGCCATTTTATGGCAGTCGTAAGCCACCGGGGAACCTTCTGGTAGGGTACTCCTCAACAATGTGGTTCATGGTCTGTCTAGGGGCTCCACAGTAGCACTCTGGCGGAGTCGATCATGTTGTGGGACTGCAGCTTCTGGTGCCAGATTACGGTTTTTCAGTACTGGATTCAATGAAGTTACTAATAAAAATGGCATAGATATACTAAGCTTACCCTTGTGTCTCGCCACTAGCTACTTCCATTGCTTATCCCAGGTGTAGAAGCTTGATGATTAACCTCAGTCTTATCATAGGATCAGGAAAGTGACTAATAGCTATAATGTGGATGTAGAAAGTCTACCCTACAATCAGTATAATAGTAGGCTTCACTACAGTGTATCCTCGATATACGATGGTTGTTAATGGTAATGGTAATAATGTCACCTTTACCATTGCATCATCACTGGTCCTTTCCATACCCGATCTGAAGGAAATATTAAAGTGACTCAACATATGCTAAAATTAGCCTTTCTATTGTCACTATATGCGACCATTCTACATACAATGTTTTTAATTCTTCATCATCTTCTTCTTCATTGGCCCCTTGTTGTCCATCCTTGAACATAAGCCTTTCCCATCTGACGCCACTGATCCCTGTTCTGGGCACTTCTCATCCAGCATAAACCCGCCATCTTCTTCAGGTCGTCCGTGTTTTTAATTAGTAGGCAACGTATTTAACACTATAACAAAGTGAAAAACTTATCGAAATACTGATAACCTCACCCATACAATCTTAACTCTTTACCTTAAGGTCAGGGAAGTGAATAACAGGGGTGACGTAGGTATAAAAAACTTACCATACAACCAATTTACTAGTGGGAAATACTTTGATTAATTCTAAACGGTAAAATCTTGATTAATACTCGTACCATTCATATTCTTACATCACCAACAATCAATTCCGCTCTATATTTTAGACTCAAGGATGTCGCTAATAAAAGTGTAAATATAATTAGACCATCCTGACAACCAAATCAACATTGGTTAATTTCATTGTTTATCCTAAGATATTGGTCAATAACCACAGCCATCCGACCTCGACGCTTTGTGCTATGCTCAGGAGACCATATATCATAGGTATAGTAAGTCTACCCTTAGGGCAATATTAACAGTGGTATATTTTACAGAGCATCCTAGACTTGAGATTAAGGTTAATCAGCTATTCTTTTCAGTACTCCGGGTATAGATAGCATAATTTTAAGGACATCTATGGAAGTCCAAATAGTTCAACACGAATCCAATCAAGGGAGTCTAGAAAACTAAATATCTGTTTAAAGTAACTATATGGTCTAATCCAAATGTCCTAAACGACATAAAGTAGCATACATGTAGTTGCACCTACAAACATTCATGAAGGAGTGTCGGGGTAAATATACTTACCTATTAATTCAGTGTCATATCTTCAAGGTAGACTCATTCCGTTCATGAAATATGCAGATTGGTTCATTAACGTAATATTGTGAACTTTATAATAATATATAATAAATCGAACACACTACTGGCTTTCTGAAGCTAGTATTTTCAAGTTAGAAATGCTCATGGTTTGGTTTTTTCAATAGAAAACTTTAAATCACATTAATCAGAGCTTCCATGTATGACAACTGGTTTCCGGTAATCTTCATCATCATTTTAGCTTTGCTTTGTAAACTATGAAGATTTTCCTAAACCATGTTCATCTATTTCACCTTCTCCATTGACTTCAAAATCAATATTATGTTTAACTTTACATAGTAACAATTTTCCGAAATAACTTATATGCTTGAAATAGCATAAACGTGTTTGCAATTTTTTTGAACGTGTACTGTGAGTGGTCCTTTGTTAACTTCGTTAACATTCTGTAAGTGCTCGGATATGAGTGATATCATTTATGATAACGTCATCTATTGTTATAACTTTATCTTAAATACAATGTTTGAAATTGCCTTTTTACGATAACATCTATTGTAATTCCATAATTTTTTATTCATACGTCAATGGACGTAAAATCCATTTTTCTTATAAAATAATCTAGTGACAATAAAATAGAATTGATAATATAGAAATTAACATTAGCAGCAATCCACCTCTGAAAAAAAATTTGCAACACTGCAACTTAACAACGAATTAACACAAAAGCAACTGCGACAGTTTCTATGAAGCTTCATGAAATATCTCAGTCAATTTATTTCTATTGTTCTGTTTCTAGTGTTGCCCAAATATTATATAATTTTGGAAAGCAATTGTTCATTTTAAATCACATCCTTAATCTACTGAAACTATATCGATTTACAAACAACATTAGCAGCACTGCAAAATGTAATCTTGATCTGACCTCTAAACGAACATTCCCAAGGTCAGTTTACCAGTTAGATATTAGTGTTGAATGCGATTCCAGCAACATTATAACTGAAATGTATAAATAATAAGTGATAGTGACATGAATGATTTTCAAATTCAAAATAACATTACTCCCATAATATAGAAAAACAAATTTGATATCCTTTTCAAGTATCCATCGACAGATGTGGGAATTGCCTTGAATAGTACCGCCAAAAACTAATGCTTTTCAATAGTAATTCAAAGATTTACTGCGGAAAATACTATCGAATTTAAAAAATAATGTTTATAGGAGTAGGTCAACACACTTAACGTTATTGTGACAACAACAAACTACGTTATCAGTTTGTAAATTTCTTCACAGAAATCCGTATTTTGTATTGTTCTAATATAATTAATTTACCATTAAATTTTACCTCTAAACTAAAGTAGTAATGCCTTATTTTGGACACAAAGCAGTTTTAGTTCAAAACCTTATACCAATGATAAATAGAGTGAATATTTTAGGACAAAAAAGTATACTTTACACCTTACCTTACCCTCCAAACATTCGTTTTATACAAACAGTTTCCAATTCAGCCCTATTTGGCTATTACCTAAAATAGACCTTCTGTAGGTTTTGCCTTTTTAAGAATATTTAGCTCATTTCGGCCCTTTTTAATTATTTTGTCATATTAAAGTTCCTACCGAAAGCTTTTTCAAGAATTAAAATTGACGATTTAAATTCTCTTAAGTTCGTGATTGTATTTATTTGTTTATGTTTAATGTTTGCTTTTTATTGGTACTAATTAATTTGTTAGAACAAATCCAAGAAAAAATTTGAATTACATATGTTTTTATTTGCATTATTTCCCATTAAATAAAGAATTTTACGATTGCAAATATATGGTAAACTCCCAGTGCGAAGACTATACACCTGGAAATCACCTCAAGACCAAGATGTAAACATAATAAGAAATCAAATCGATTTTGTTCTCATAAACAAAAGCTTTAGATCAAGTATAAAAAATGCTAAAACATATCCGGGAGCTGGTGTCTCCTCAGATCACAATCTTCTTATGGTACAATTAAGACTAGGCTAAAAATGAAAAATAGAAGAAAAAAAAATACATAAAACAGTTAGAAGACAAGGAGAAACAACTTCAATTAAAAGAAAAATCACATCAGAGCTATCCAAGATAAACAAAGCCGATTTAAATAGTGTCGAGAAAAATTGGGAGTATATAAAAAATAATATTCTAAGTGTAAAGAAAAGAATTTTAAAACCTAGTGACCATGAACGAATAAAAAAGTTTGACCACAAATGATATTTTAAATTTAATGGAGGAGAGACGGTTATGGAAAAACAGAGATAATGATAAATATAAAGAAACGCGTAGGCAAATACAAGAAAAATAAAAGAAACAAAGGAGAAATGGATGGAACATCAATGCAACAAAATTGAACAACTATTGAAGAAACATGACTTCCATAGTGTACATAAGAAAACTAAAGAAACACTGCACTTGTAGAGAATAAGGGAAAACGCTACATTATTTCATGAAAACAATAGATTTATAAGAGAAGACACTGAAATAGCCTCAAGGTAGAAACAATATGTGGAAGATTTAATCAACGATGATAAAGAAGAAGTAGAACACAATCCCATTAACACCAACAGTCCGAGAGGCCCGGATGCGATTCCAGCAGAAGTATTAAAAGCGATGGGCGAAACAAGTGGATGTGTTAACAGAATTGTTTCATAAAATTTACGATACAGGACGAATACCAAACGACTGGCTGCAATCCATTTTCGTACCAATTCCAAATAAAAGTAATCTTAAATCAGTTTAATGAGTCAGGTACTTAAAATATTTTTTAGAATTATTCTTTCACATTATAACTTCTTACAAATACATATCTACAGGATGCAGCCGAAATGGCCACCAACCCTTATTACAATAACCCGCAATATATGCAAACAAATCCAATAACGTATAATCAAAATGTGGAACCACAATACATATAAGCTCCAAACATGTGTTACTCCCAACCGATGATAACACAACAATCACAGCAACAATCTATATTTTATAGCCAGCAACAAGCAAACATTCAGACACCTAATCAAGCAATTCATCATTCACCACAAGAATTCCCACCGCTACTTCCATCATAATAATAACGACAGGCATACTGCTAGAAACCAAAAAAAAAAACGGGTATTAGATGAAGAAGGTCAATTAAGTCAAAGCGAACCAAAATACTGGCTGACAATAGATTCAGCTGCTTTAGTGAGCAAGAGGAAATTGATATAAACACACATAAGAAAAATCAAAAGAAAGATCCGAAGCCACCACCGACTTTTATTGCTGGTGTAGAAAATATTAAGCCGATAATCGTAGAATTAAATAAAGTAGCAGATGGAAAGTAGCAAACTAAAGCACTTAGTAATAATCAAGCATACACTAATATTATAAATATGCTAAAAGACAAAAACACGGAAAGCAAAGCCAAACAAGATAAAAGTTTCCGAGTAGTACTAAAAAACGTTCACTACTCCGCCGATGTAGAAGAAATTAAAAATAGTATACAAAATTTAGGACATGAAGTTACAAACGTGTGGAACATCAAAAAACCAGGTACTGATATACGTCTTCCTATATTTTTCGTTGACTTAAAACAGAAAGACAATAACAAAGAAATTTATAAAATAAAATTCCTGATGAATACATGTGTGATATTTGAAACGCCACATACAAAGCGCAATATACCGCCATGCATGCGATGCCAAATATGGCCACACGAAAAATATTTGTAATAAAAACCCACGCTGGGTGAAATGCCTAGGGCAACACTTAACGTCAGATTATCCCAGAAAAATAAAAAATAAAAAAGGTCAATGTGTTAACTGCGAAGGAAATCATCCAGTCAATTATAAAGGATGTATAGTACATAAACAGTTGCAGCAAAAATTATACCCCCAACTAAAAAGTAAATCAACACCTAATACAACCCGATATGTACAATGTAACATAACCTACGCGCGGACTATGCAACAAGATCCGCAACAAATAAATAACATTAATCAAACAAACCTGATCAAATAGCGATTTAACAGAATTAAAAATATGATGAAAGAGCTTATCAATCAAATTGGTACAATGATGAATCTCATATCAACGCTAGTAAGTAAAATGTCCTAATGGCTCAATTATTGAATATTGCTATATAGAATGCCAACGGCTTGTGCCAACATGTACAAGAACATGTAAGAAAGTAAAACAGTTTTTACATATTAATAAAATAGATATACTGTTAGTCTCAGAGATGCACTTCACCCACAAAAATCACCTACCAATACCAAGATATAAAATATATAGTACTAGACATCCCGACGGCAATTCACATGGGGGTACAGCCATTATAATAAGAGATGGCATCAAACACCATGAACTACAAAGTTATAGTGCAGAGCATTTACAAGCAACAACAGGGGCAATAGAAGATCATATGGGAAATATAAACCTATCAGCAGTGTACTGGCCACCGAAGTACAAAGTACAATAATAAGAAGGAAAACCACGAACACTATTTCACTATTAGGAAATAAATTTATCACCGGAGGAGAGTGGAGCGCAAAAAATTAATTTTGGGGTTCAAGGACAACAACACCAAAAGACACACAGTTATACGCTGCTTTACGAGCAACTAATTTCACAGCAGCATCGATCGGAGAACCTACCTATTGGCCGACCGACAGGAAAAAATACCCGATTGACTAGATTTTGGAATTGCAAAAGGAATTAATGAGACACAAATCAAAGCAGAGTCTTCCTTTGATCTATCATCAGACCATTCATCAGTTATAATCACATACATTCATACATCCTAGAAAGACAAAAGCAACCAACACTATACAGCAAGAAAACAAACTGAGAAATATGTAGAACAACAATAGACCAGCTAATTAACCTGAATATAACGTTGAAGACTCCCGGAGAAGTTGATATAGCAGTAGCAGAGTTAACTAAAGTCATTCAGAATGCAGCATGGAGAACAACACCCGGTCATAACTGCTACACCATTAAGGAAATATGTCTTAGGAAATAATCGCAAGCCAGAAGAAGTGAATATGACAAAAAGAAACTTAACAAAGCAACAAAGGATAAAATAAGATAAACATGATAAATGGGCTCGGAGTAACGAAGAGAAAACTGCAGCATATTCAAACCACTTAGCCACGATTTTCCAACCAAACAGCATAAAGGAACCGGAACAAGTGCAAATGATACGAGAATATTTTAATGCACCATATCAAATGGATCTTCCAATTAAAAATTCCAGTCTCTTAGAAATTGAAGATACAATACAACAAAATATCAAACCTCGCAAAGCTCCAGGTTTTGATTTAATAACCAGTAAAGTGCTACAACAACTTACAAATAAATGGTACAAAGCTGTACAGCAAATCTTCAATGCAATAGTGAGGATAGGACACTTTCCCAATGAATGGAAAGTCGCATAAATAGTTATGTTGTTAAAACCTGAGAAGAACCCAAATGAAGCGGCGCCTTATCGTCCAATTAATTTGTTACCAGTTCTTTCGAAAGTTTTTGAAAAGATATTTTTAAGAAGAATGAAACCAATTCTAGATGATAACAAATTGATCCCTAATCACCTACTCAGTTTTAGAAGCCAACATGACACTATCCAAGAGGTACACCGACTAGTTAGTGTGATCAATCTGGCATTTGAAGAACAAAACTATTGCACGGCGGCATTTCTGGACATTAACTAATTCTGTGATAAGATTTGGCAGGAAGGATTTCTGTTCAAACTAATACAAAGCCTTCCATACGCCTTTGTCATTGTCCTTACTTCCTACCTAACACATAGGTTTTTCCTAGTTAAACATCAAGACGAATACGCTGACCTGGTACCAATCGGATCTGGAGTACCACAAGGCAGCATTCTGGGACCTATCCTATATCTCATATATACCGCAGACCGACAACTAACAAAACTGCAACAGCCACGTACGCAGCGATACTGCAGTTTTAACAGTATATGTCGATCCAATTACTGCATCACAACACCTTCAAGAAAATTTGAATAAGTTAAAAACCTGGTTAACTACAAAAAAAAGACAAATTAATCTAAGTCGGTACATGTAACGTTTACATTCAAATGAGGCACCTGTCTTCCAGTTATACTAAATGGTAACCAGCTGATTCAAGCAGATGACACAAAGTATCTTGGAATGCACATGCATAAACGCTTGACATGGAGGTAGTACATATTTACAAAAAGAAAGCAACTCGGTATAAAACTCCGACAAATGTATTGGATTATCGGCAGAACATCATAGTTATCACTTAAAAATAAACTGCTATTGTACAAAACTATTTTAAAGCCTGTGTGGACATACAGGATTCAACTAAAGGGCACAGCCAGTAATTCAAGTCTTGAAATCCTACAGCGCTTTCAGAACAAAGTTTTGAGAACATTGGTTAATGCCCCCTGGCATGTACCAAATCAGGTAATGGCGAGAGACCTACAAATGCCAACTGCTAAACAAGAAATCAAGAGACTTAGTGAGAATTATAGTACTAAAACTGTAGTGCATCCAAATGTGCTAGCTAGAAATTTATTTGAAAACACTGGTGAAGTGCAACATCTAAAACGTTTCAAGCCAAATGATCTAATAGACAGATTCAATTAGTTATACAGGGTGTCCCAAAACTCCTGGGACATAGAGCTACCACGTATTCTAGAGGTCAAAAGAAGTCGATTGGACCCAACTTTGTCATATACCAAAATATACCGTTTGCCCGTGAGATCAGTTCAAAGTTCACTTAAAAAATCACATTTTTGTAGGCTGTTCAGAAACGTGTGAACCAATTTTAATGAAATTTGGTACCTGGGCACCTCAAAGGAAGCCACTACTTTCAGTAACGAATGAAACCCAAAGAAAATTGGAGAAGGGTTAAAACCACCCCCACCCCCTGATAAATTTGTTCAGAATTTTTTTAAGGATGATGATACGATTCTATGTTTTTTTTTTAAGGTGAAGACTTATTCATTAGCTTCATTTTTTGACTCTTGTAAAA
>JABXWE010015744.1:0-35690 GCA_014611495.1 Limonius californicus
TTTAACATAGTTTAGAAAATCTATCCTGTTAATTTAAAAAAAAATAATAACTGTAAGATTTATTAATATAATCGCAATATTTAGATCTATAAATAAACAGTAAATTAAGGTCAACAAAATAATGCTTTGTTATTTATGCATACAGTAAAGTTTCAAAACCCTAAACCTATAATTACTGTTCCATAACATTAATAAAGTTTCTTCGCATTATGATTCCAATACAAATCAGCCGGAAACGGTGGCTAATGCCAACAAGCACTCTTAACATTTACTGGATTAGAAAAATGGTTTAATATAATTCAAACACGATCTGCAGCAATTTGTATGCGACGCTACAAACCAACTTTCAGTTACACATTACGTCCTGTTTATTTCTTTTGCGTCGATTAAATAAAATTAATTGCTAAACTGGTTTTGGTAATGAAATAGTTTTTGTGGTTCCTGAAAAGCAGGCCCCGCTTTGAAACGCCGTGACCTTAACAATCAGACTGTGAATTGAATTTTGGAGGTCGAATTCCGAGCTTTTTCCTTTCGCCGGTTCAAAGCTATTGTGAATGATTGCGCGGGCTGGTAAATATGGAGACGTTAATACGTGATTTATTTAACACCTTTTGAAAGTTATAGTTTCGAAATTTTTACGTACCGCTTGTAAAACTTGAAGTCATTGCGTCAGACACTTGTACGCGAACTGTTTAAGCCCAGAAACCAAAATAGGAAAAAGCGCTCTAGGCCAAAAACCAATTGCAGTTTCAAATTACAGCAAAACTCTATTGTATTCTATTACATTTCTCCTTTTTAATAATCAATCGAATTAAAGTATTATTACATCTAGAATTTCAAGCAATCAATCTAAATCATGCAATTCTTGAACAATACCATTGTACACTCGACTACATAACTCTTCGCGGGGCGGGTCGCCATAGAATCGTGCACACATCGAACACACCCACCAAAGAAGAACTGCTTCGATAACAGAAGCCATAGCAGACACCCAAAAGCATTGTGATCCGCAAACCAACGATGGTGTAACTGACCTTGCTTCTATTTTCCAGACTAGTACCAAACGGGTACTTTCAAGCTCGTTATTTTTTCCGCAAAGTGGCATTCGTGTTTTTTTTTATTTAATTAAGCGAGTGCTTGGTGGTCGCGAGTCGCCTATCACTATAAAAGATCACCTTTTCTGGGCGCAGGGCCAGTACAGTTCAATACCTCATAGTATAAGCTAGTTACGTGTATAATAGCGTAATGTACACTAAGGTAAGGGTTTGTACAATGTTCATTTATAGGGGTTGGTGGTTGAAAACAAATTAACAGACATTTTTGGATTTTTGAAATTATATTTTAGATTTCCTAAGCGTATGCCAAAGATCTTGAAGCTAAGCTAAGAATAAAAAAAAATTCAAATTTCTCATCTAATCTAGTCTGGTTGCTTCAATTACTTTTTTAGGATTGAATTTGAATAATCCAACCGGATTTGGTAATATAGGTATAAAACATTATCAAACGTATTTTTTGATTATGAGAATCTTTTTACATTGCCTTCGATTGAAGACTTTTTGAATAAGAACTGATAGAGCAACTTTTATTGAACGAATGTTCGAAATACTCTGAACCTCCGTAGAAGAACTGAAATTGACATGAGCTTTTATTACAAATGGTTAAAAGAATTACAGCGTCTTATGTGGATATTTTAAAAATTGATTTCGTATGCAACATTACGAATCAAACTTTTAATTTCATTACATAATTATGCAATTCATTAGGAATTATTTAGAAAACAAATAAAGTTCATCTAGTATCTAACCTAGCCTTTTAAATTTTTTATTATCTCATCAACTTTATTTTGAAAATATGACTCTTGTCCAAGAATATTAAATTTCAACTTTATTAGAATAACGTGTTAGTTGAATGTTTCATTTTCTTGAGCTTTCAGATTTAAATTGCATGGAATTCTAGAGAATGATTCTAAACATAAAAATGTTAACCGCATATAGCTGAGGTTGTTTAACCCCAAATCATCACGAAATTCTTGTTCAAATTCGGCACCATTGGGGAGGTATGGGGCTTGGCAGTTTTTTACATCAATTCACTGAAATGTCAATAACTTCTTTGTTTCTTGTCCGATTGCGATAAACTTCGCTGTTTTGGAAAGCTAACAGTCCAAGCAATATATAAATGTAAGTTGAAAGTGAAAAGTGGATGACATTTGACCTAGAAGTGAAAAGTTGACTTAAAAATGCGTAAATTAGGGTATATCTTGAAAACAAAATTGTCAACCTAAATTCTTTTTGCAGTTTGTAAAAAATGTTTCTCAAAATACAGATCTTTACAATTTAGTATTTAAAGAGTTGTTTATGAAAGTTTCAAACAATTTAAATACATATACCCAATTTACAAATTTTTAAACCAAAGTTTTCACTTCTGGATTAAATTATATCCACTATTCACATTCAATTGCACATTAACTGTAAATAAAGCACGGCCTATTAGGTTTCCAAAACAACGGAGTTTATTAAAATGGGAATAGAAACAAAAAAAGTTATTTACAGTTTTGTGAATTGATATAAGAAACACTTTGAAGACCCTGAACGAGTCAAATTTGAAAAATTACTGATGATGGTGATTTAGGGGTTAAATAATCTCAGCTATGTGCGGTTAAAGTTTTTCGTACGTGTTTAGAATCATCCTGTATATGTAGTATTATAAGTAATTCAATTTTGGATTTATTTTTAATACTTCTAATATAAACTTGTTTGATTTTTAGTAAATTTAAACATTTTAGAGTTTGGCTAAGGTTTTAAAATATTAATTTAATTGTTACTTCATCTAAGATAATCTACCTATTCTGCGGGATATTTAGAAAATAGAAAAACATGTTTAATATAATTAGGAAGACAAAAATGAGCTCTACAAATAACAGATAATTTTGTTATTTTAGCATTTAGTTATTATAGCACGATTTGAATAAGTTAAGATCAACCCAGCCATTTTTTATCTATAAAGGTTTGCTCATCCTATTTTGAAAAATCTGCATGCTTAGTATAACATTTAACTAAAAAGACATAATTGGCAACACTTAATATAAACTGCTTAGTTAAACAAAACAATACCGAAACATAAATTTAATTGACTAGAACTAATTATAGTGTGACATAATTACATGTAAAAAAATCTAGATCAACGCCCGACATTAGCTAAATAAAAATGCATTAATATACAATTAATAGAACGGCATATTAACATTGTTTTTGTATTAACATAATACTACTTAACCTTGCCATTATGTAATTACTTGTAAATTTAATTTCATTAACGTTTTTCTATGTTAATGTCATGCAAATCCGAAGACGATTCGGTTCATTTGATTTATATTATGCAAACGAAACCCGAATTTCTGATGTTTGTAAATTGAATTAATTGTATAAAAGTGAGGAATTTATACCAGATTTACTTTTCAAGTAGTACTCCACTTTCTTCGACGAGTATGTCGTGGAAACGCTTCTAAAAAAGTAGAGCAATTAGTTGCGTGATAAAAGGCGCACATACCATGGCGAGTAATTCAGCTTTAGCTTTTATTATTTTTATGTCATACTTAGAAATAACTAATGCTCTTGCACACGAATTCGAATTCGAACTTGGTCTTGTGGTCAGGTAATTACATTCTCGCTTTACAGTTAATGTGCGACAATTAATTTTGTAACTCAATATTGCTGTAACTAACTAGATCTAACGCGGGTTCAAGTTGCTGTACTTCTGAGCTTTCTAGTTATGTTAAAGTGACATTCTGTGTTTACTCCATTATTATTTTAAATTACGCAAATTCAGATATTGTTTATTAGTTCAGCATATTACAAACTTTTTCCAAAAATTTTAATGTTATGAAGAGGAATTCATAAAATAATTACAGTTGTTTTGTTTGCATTACATAGGGTGTCCCAAGTAAAGCAGTCAACCCCAAAACCTTTGTAAATGATCAAATTTAAAATAATTGGCGAGATAGGTCAACAATAGTTTGACGGGGAACATCTTTTGCCATGTAAGTTCTGTAGACTACTCCATCCCTCTAAATACCTCACCAACTCCTAACTTTTACATAACAATAGGTGTCGAGTGGTAGATAATTAGAAAGTGTTTTCTATGCTTTATACAGTCTGAAAATTTTGAGTAACTCTGTCGATTCATTTTTGACAAATGGGAAATTGTAAATAAGAGTTTCAGAAAAGTGTTGAAGAGATTAGGTAACATAGCAACAACACAAAATAATACAATGTATAACGCGAATAGCCAAGGGGTTAAAAACAAACATTGTATTGTTTTGTGTTGCTATGTTACCTGGTAAGCTGAACATTTAATTGAAATTTTCTTTACCATTAGCCATTATACGCATCAAAAACTACAAAATGCCATTTCTCAAAAAGGAATCGACAGAACTGCACAATATTTTAATATTGCGTAAAGAGTAACCAAACCTATTAAACAAACTAGACACCCCTTGTCATTTAAAATTATGGGGTGGTTTATGGTGGTGAGCGCTAGAGGTATGAAGTAGGATGACTTACATGTTAAACAAATGTCCCCCTTAAATTGTTTTTATGTACATATTAAACTCCTGTCTAATATCATCTTACATCTAGGAACCATTTAAAGCCAGCTATAACTAAACTTTTGTTTGAATAGGTCATAGCATTAGTCACACTGGTGGCGTCTGCCCGTGCCGGATTAATTGGAGCCCCTGCTATTTCATCCGTGAGCTATGCCGCCCCTGCAATTGCTGGACACGGTCTTGGTTATGCCGCCGCCCCTGCCCTGGCAGCCCCAATTGGACTCAGTCTTGGACACGGAATCGGTCTTGGTGGACATGGGTTTGGCCTGGGAGCCTACGCCGCTCCCGCCATTGCGGCTCCAGCCATCCACGCCGCCCCTGCTATAATCAAAGCCCCCATTGCTGTTAAAGCAGCAGCTCCTGCTATCGACTATGTTGTAAGTTTAATTTGCAATGTTTAAGTGTAACATTGAAAGGAAGAGAATTGGGTTCAATTTTAATAATTTAATGTGACAACTTTGGATTAAAAATCACTTTAGTAGGTAATCCAGTGAACACCGTAAGTAGGTGTTCGTTTTCTTATACGCGCTACGCTTTACGCAACATTTCTGCTAATACCGTCGTGTATTAAAAAATGGTACAGCAATTCTTGGGCAATTAATTGTTTCATTCCTATTAGTCCCATGACACTAATCAATGACCACTGATTAGGCTAACGCTTTCGGAAATATTTTTATATTTTTCACGTGATGCGTGTGCGAATATTAAAATGGTAGTTTTGGGCTACTTAAGACACTTGCGCTTACATAACTATTAAATTTTTAATGCATTTTGTGGTATTTAGCGTTTTCTCCCAGGTATTTACATTTCGAAACTTACAGAAACGTGTGACTTATAATATGCTGTTATACAACTTTTTCTTTGCTCCAGTTGATATACCCGTTTTTTTCGCAAATTTGGCAATCGCGATTTATGTTTGAACCCGTAAGACACTTGCTTACTACGGTTAATAACCAAACTAGCAATTTAAAAATTTGTATTTTTAGTTTGTTTATTCTTCCATAAATTATGTCGGCAAAAAGTCAAGTAACGGCCTTGCACTTGTAACATGACTTTTAAAAGCTACTGACGTTCGCGGTCTTCACAACAATAATTAGACTCGCTTTCCTTATAAGTATTTTACGAGCATCTGGTGGATGAGCTACGGCGAAATCACTTGAATTTCACTTTAGAGATCTACACTCTGCCGACACACTCTCGATGTGTTCAACAATGGCAATATCGTAGAAATGTTGTTTTAGCCAGCAAAGAAATCTATGTGTACTTATTGTGCAGTACAGGTTCTTTTGAATTTTTTCTTATATTTCAGAAAACTATTTTGATATCATTTTATGAAAAACCCCCACAATTCTGAAATAAATTAAAAAATTTTAATCTGATAATTAATTTTCAACAAAATTGCTGGACCATTTAAGGAATTTTTGATGATTACCTTGATTAAACTCATATTAAAATAATTTAATACTACGGAATTGCACCAAGGATAAATTTAAAAATTTGTTTGATGGTTTTTACCAACTTCCTACTATCTTCGCATCCTTAACAATAGTTATTAAAATTCTAAATTCTGGCAGATTTAAACCTTTTGGGCAGCTAAGGGATTATGTTTTCCTCGATATTCCCTTAAATTTCAAGAAGTAAAATTATGTTTTCCATGGAAATTAAACCTATAGGTACTTTCTTGCATTTTCAATTGATGCTTAGTACATACAGGTATATCAATATTTTTCTGAATACCAGTCATTAAAGAAAATATTGTTCAGTTTGTTCATATAACGGTTTCCGCACGATTTGAGGCATTTGCCAAAATAATCTTGGTTTTCACCAGTTTAATATTTTTCCAAATACTTTTCTAAATCTAAATACGTGAAACCATTCAACACAAATTTATATCTTACACATTAGATCGTTGGAATTGATTAAAAATGTTGATGTTAGATTTCAGCAACTTTGATTTCCACGATATTAAATTAAATCCCAAACTTATTGTCTTTTCACTTTCTGGAAGAACTGACATAAATTTAGAATACTGTCTCACTCGCAACAGTTACGCATTTTCCAGATAGTATTCTAAACACAAATATTTGAAACCGTTACAATACGGTTTCAGTTATACTTCTTGAATTATTTTAATGTATCGCAAGATTTTCAAAAATTTCTAGATGTGATGAAATAATTTCCAACAAATAGACCATGCTTGAAAATCCAAAGTAACCGGTACTCATTATTTTCTACAATTGTTATATATTACGGCCTACTTCTGAAAATAGAGATCCATTTACATTTATCTTTTTCTTCCATTCATTCATACTACCCCCGCCCCACCCCCGAACCGCTTTCGCATTACTTTAGAGGGTGCGGGCGTCCTTTACATACTATCCATTCATGCAACATGCACCCTAAACCTAACTAAGTGAAATGCGGTTGCCTCAGCCGGGGTTCCACCACGCAGCCGATTGGACCGCATTTCACTATGACCTCGACTGACAGCGCGTATTTGCTCTGCCCCACCGAGGTCCCTCATTTACAATTACCTAGTTTGGAACTATAATCTAATTTACCACAGCCCAGAACTCATTTGAACACACCTACTATTATCTTTATATATTGGGTAATCAAAAATACTTAATACGTCTGCCTACCTAATCTATGACAACTCAAAGCACACAAACATAATTAGATTTTAGCGAGCAGTGTGGCGGACAAGCCCGAATACCGGTCAAACAGTATTCAAAGTAAATCAACGTTCCGCGCAGTGGCCATTTGGATAGGTGGCCGAAATCGTCACTCCAACGCTGCTACCCGCGGTGCCTCGGAGAATACCTAAAACCGTCGTTCCCCTTGGGTTAATGTGCCACGTCATTAACTACCTGAAAGAGGGTTAAAGTGGCAGCAGGGTGCGGAACAGCCTTCAGATATACCCGCAATCATTTCCCATTACTCAAATTATTTATTTTTTTTATAAATATATCATATAATCTTTTTCAAACCTCTACCAATTACGCTTTCTATTTCAGGCTTATCCCAAATACGAATTCAACTACGGAGTCGCTGACGGCCACACTGGCGACCAGAAGACCCAGCATGAAGTCCGTGATGGTGATGTAGTAAAGGGTTCCTATTCCCTTCAGGAAGCTGATGGTACCATCCGAACCGTTCACTACACTGCTGATGACCACAACGGTTTCAACGCAGTTGTTACCAGATCTGGGCATGCCGTGCACCCAGCGACCGTAGCTAAAGCCGTAGTTGCTGCCCCCGTCGCAGTAGCTGCCCCTGCCAAGGCATACTTTGCTGCCCCCGCGATAGCTGCCGCTCCCGCTGTAGCCTTGGGGGGACATGGTCTAGACTTAGGTTTAGGTTTGGGTTTGGGACACGGTCTTGCATACAAAGGTTAAACGATCATCTTCTGCAATTTAGTAATACAGTGTTGAATGAAAATCAACTACGATAGAAGTTGAATATGTGGATACGGTTCTTTTAAATGGGAACTGAGTTTTTTATATTTATACCTTTATTTTTAGCAATTTTCAGACTGTATATTGACATCTGAAACTTCCATCGTATTATACTGATGCTATCTTGCGTTTACCATTACAATAGACTCAAGAACAAGTTAGGCAAGACAGCATTGGTATAAAATGTATTACTTGGTGATGAAAATTCAAATTCCTGTGCTTTTAAACCCGCTGTGAACATATATACCATTTTATTTATTATCTTCTAAGGTTTGTGGTCGGGTTGTAGAGGCGAGGAAAACTGACTGCCATGCCAAATTACGACTCATGTTTAGTGACTCTGTGTTCTTTAGTTCTATCTCTTTACTACCGCTTATTTTGTATGTATTGTTGTAAATACTATATTTAGTTTTGTGTATAGCCTGCAATATTGTTCTCATCTTCATAAAACCATAAAAATATATCGTATTATCATCATAAACGTCCGGTCTTTTTTTTTAACAGTTTAAGTAGAGAAAACGTAGGGGCGCCATACAAATTTCAGTAATAAATTAATCTCTCTATACTTTTTTTTTTTCGTTTTCGAGTAGACGTGGTGACCTCTTTTCCTATTTCTGTGGGGTGCGTGTAAAGCAATGTGCATAAACATAGAGGACCTACTGTTTAGCAGACTATAAATCGCGAAAAGTGTCTTGTACTTCTTCTTCGCGGGAGGAGGTGGTCTTGGAAAGAGTGTTTTCGTGATTTTCTATTGCCTTTCAAGGGGAAAAAGCTGCGTAAAATTCCTGGAACTAGGATCAAACCGAGTCCCTTTACTGTAGCCGCCTAGCGCACTAACAGCAGAGGCACGGCCGTTCCTAACAAATTAATACACCCGGTATAAACTAATTTTTTAAGTTCTTTTAAGATATTAAAGTCAAACTTTAAACGAGAAAGTTAGCTATAATTCTGCGTTGTGTAATGTAGTTTCTATCACTTGTAATTTCTCCAAAACAATCTCAACGTTCTTACTCTACATTACATGAAACAGTCTGTGCACATTTGTTTTAAATTAGGATGAAATTGTGCGTATAGTAGTCCTTTTGTAAAAAAAAAAACTGTTTGGTAAATGGTTTTCTATCGTGGTGTTTTCATATTAGTTCTGCGAAGTGTTTTCCAGTAAACAGTTTTTTGAATAATAATTTAAATTTCCAGGTGAATCAATACTGAATCATAGTTATTTCAGTAAAGACCAATTACCAGTTGTTGCATCAATACATAACTTCAGACTTTTAATTAATAAAATTGAATTATAATTAATTGTTGTATAACAATTAATGCCAAATATTGGTAATACTGGACATGGAATATATAAGATTCACTACAGTTATTTAGTAGTAATAGAAATACAGCTGTATGCAAATGTGTATTTATAAATTTTCCTGTAACATACTTAACGTATTTCGCATCAGGTAAAAGGCCCTTAAACTGCTTAACAAACGTAGACGCACTCGAAAAATCCAAATATTTGCTATGCAGGCTTGTTTTTGTTAGTATTTCTACTTTTCTCATATTACGCAGATCGAAATGCTTCAATACCTTTTCAGAAGTGCATACGCGGGCGGCCTTTTAAGTTTTTACAAAAATTAGGAAAGTAAAACAAACTGGAACAAACTGTTATATTAATTTTCAAAATATTCGCCTTTAAGATTTATATACTTTTGCATGCGTTCAAACCAATTCTCGAAACATTTTTTTCTCTCAGAAGTTGGTATCTCCAAAACATGATTTTTGAAAGTTTCAACATCTTCTTGACGTGATGAAAATGGTTTGCTTGAAATTCGAGAACGTAAAGATTAGGCGTTAGGCGATAAGTCAGATGAATACGCATAATGAAAAATTAATTCGATGTTTTTTTCCTTCACATAATCAAATAATTGTTTGACGTGCTGTGTGACAGCTGACATTGTTATGATGAAGAATGATGAGACGTTTTCGGTTGTTTTTCCCGATTTAGTCGATGACTTCTGGCAAACAAATTCTTGTATACCATTCAGCGTTAACTGTTCTTCGACCGTCTAAAGGAATGGATGCGACATGTCCACTATAACTGAAGAAACACGCGATCATTTTCTAAGTGCTTCGTGAACGAACACCTTTTGTGGGATTCGGTTAATCTTGGAACACCCAAACAGTGGATTGTTGCTTAGTTTCCGGTTCATACGAATATATCAAAGTTTCGTCACCTGTTACGATGCTGTATACGGATTTTGCAGTTCCTCGATCGAATATTTTTTGAGCATTCCCTTACGTTAATAAACCCGAGCTTGTTTTGAGCTTCGGTCACATTATGCGGAATTCATCGGGAACATACCTTTTCACAGCTAAATGTTCATGTAAAATCGAATGTACTGCAGTCTTCGATATGCCTAAGGATGCCTCTATCTCACTGTAAGTCACATGCCGATCTTCCTCAATGTTGCGCACAGAATCGATGTTTTTTGAAATAACAACCGATTTTGGTCGACCTTCACGAAATTTATCACTAACGGACCCACCACCACGACGAAATTCTGCAAACCAATTGCAAACAGTCTTTTCCGATGGTGCTTCATTGTCAAAAGTTGAACGAAGCGATTCTATGCATTTTTGTTGAGTTAGGCCTTTACTAAAATCGTAAAAACTCATCTAACGAAAACTTCAAGTGAAATTTCCATTTTTTCACAAAATTGCTTTTTTTACAACGCTCACTGTAAACAAACTACTCGGTCAATTTCTAAGCTGTCACTGTTTTCACAATAATAATGACACATCTCAATAGTGCCACCTAGTGGTCATTTGTAAATACTCAAAAGGCTGCCCTCGCATTCAACTACAAATTATAAATACACCATTTTTTTGTATAGCTGCTAATTACAGCAAGTGGTATATGTTCACCTTTCCATAGCAATCCGATTTGGAATCTATTTAATAAAGTAGAATTTTGTCTATTACAGACTGCGTTCCTAAGTGTTTTTTAAATGATGAAACTGCCCTTAATGTTTGCCTAAATCGTACATGTGTACAGTCTTTCTGCTGACTGTAAATGTGACACACGATTTTTTTTAAATTAGTATATCGGATCTAGCATCAGTAATTGAAAAACTATTTATGTTTCTTATATATGGACAGGAACTTGCAAGTCAATTGGCTTGCTTAGGAGTGTCAGGTCCCTTATAGTAGAAGCATCGTCAAGTAAAACATAAGGAATAATTTATAGAAGGGTTTCGTTAGCTGAATGTCGGTTATTAGTATCGAATTTCTGAAACTGTCAAACTGCTCTCATGGTGTAAAAAATTATGATGTAGCTGTTAAAACCTAAAATGACCGCAACGCTTCACGCGATATTGTTACGAAGGCAAGAAAAACGCATTCGTTTTGCTGTAACAAATTCCTAATGATTAGCTCCAATGTCATGAATGTCGAGCAATTGCTAAGTTGATGAAGTTCTTGTATGAAGAATATATTTCTCAGATGAATTTTTCTATTTGACGTTTGAATATGCATATACACCAAATTATTGAAAGCGCCCAAAAATCTATTAAAATGTCCTGTTAAAAAACATGATCCTATTCAATACAGCAGAAATTATATATTTTGATCAAGTAAATCGTTTCTTAAGTAAACTAATATCCATGTCAACATTTTGAGGAAACATAGTAAAGATTGTCCAATTTCCGTTCAACCGTTTTTTGGAATCTACTCTAATTAAAACATAAAACTAAAAACGGATATGGTACATGGTAGAAGTAATAGTAGGAAATACAAGTTAGAAAAACCGTTCGAATGATTCCCCATTCCAATTAATACCAACGGTTTTGGAATTTTTCTTCTTTGTTGATGTTTAAAGACAGCCATGGGTTACAAATCAGGCTTGTAAATTAAAGGTCTGGAGGTTCAATTCTCAACAACGGAACATCAGATTTTTTGGCGCAAGCAAATGACGTACCAACGAAGTATTTTGCAAGGTAAGGCTTCTCTGAAGAAAAAGTGTTTATATTACCCATAGTTCGGAGTCCACATTAAGCTGTAGGTCTTATATGTCTGTGGTAATTTAAACGCAGGCACAGGAGAAAAGATACTAGCTACTTCTCTACTGAGATGCAATATTGGAAGATGAAGATGTTTTGACTTTGAAACTGTTTGATACGGAAAGAAAAATAAAAAAAATATTACATTTATGGTAAAAGAAGGTTTCTCGGATGCTATTTAGTTATTGTTTAATTAATATTTACTGTCTTATTATTTTGTTTTATAGCACAGAGCTTGTTGTTGGGCAGTACTTACCTCATCACTGATTTTACTAATAACAACTTTCTAGAAGCTTCATACACGAGCTGCAACAATAAATAAAAATTGTAGTTAGTCTGTGATCCTTGCGTTACCTCATGAATTAAAAACAATATTCGCTATGGTATTTGCTCAGGCTTTGAAAAACTTTAAAAGTTCGTAATTTAATAGTGGTATTATAAATACTCCTATGTAAAGGCCTTCAAAATGATTTAAAATTTAGTGCGATTAACCAGATTAAGTAAAACTTGCCTGGAACTGCCTTCGTAGTCTCCTAAATTTGGCGAACTCCAACAAGGTAAAACTTGTGTGGGTGCCAGGTCATAGAGGGATAGAAGGACATGAAAACCCGGATAAACTAGCAGAACTAGGATATAAAACACCGCTCACAGGGACTGAACCTATTGTAGGTCTTACTTAGCGGACAGTGAGAGGAACAGTTAGAGAATGGATCATAACGAAACTTTCGGAACACTGGAGACTCTCACCTCGACTCGTCAAACTCTCAGCTGAGAATTACGTGAAAATCCTATGGGTTGCGGGTCCTAGTGGAATAAGTGGCAATGAAGAAGCTGATGCCCTAGCTGTGGCTGGGGCCTCTGAACCTTTAGTAGGCTCAGAGCCAGCTTTTGGAATAGCCCCCAAACACGTGAGGCACGAGATCTGGAATCACGCAAACGCGCAATTTCAGCACTCTTGGACCTCCAGACTCACACCCAGACAGGCTAGAGCCTTCATCAAGAGCCCTACGCCTAAATCGGTAGACTATATTCTGAACCTAAGCAGAAGACTTCTTCTTCTTCTTCTTCTTCAGACTTTTAGATCCATTTGTGGATATAGTCCTCCCCTTTAATTTTCCATGGTTCTCTTTCTCTTGCTACACGCCTCCATCTTTTTCCCGCTACTTGTGCTATGTCGTCGCTCCACCTAGCAGGTGGGCGACCGACACTACGCTTGTCCATTCTTGGCCGCCAGTCGAGTAGTTTTCCGGACCATCTTTCTCTTCCCTGTCTTACTACATGTCCGGCCCAGCTCCATTTTAGTTTTGCTGCTCTTTCAGCCACATCTTCCAGTCCTGTCCTTTTTCTGATTTCTGTGTTTCTTATCTTGTCTTCCAGTGCGATGCCTAACATTCTCCTTTCCATGTTTCTCTGTGCTATTTGTAGTCTTCCAATATTTCTTTTTGTAAAAACCATCGTCTCAATTCCATATGTTAATATTGGAAGTACACAGGTGTTATAAACTTTAGCTTTGGATTTGAGGTTGTATTTTGACGATTTAAGTATAAAGAAAGTTTTCCAAACGCTGACCAAGCTAATTTAATACGTCTTTTAATCTCAATCTCTTGGTTTTCTTTTCCCATTTTTAACGTATGCCCGAGATATATGTACGATTCTACATTCTTCAACTTTTCTCCATCTAATTCAATTTCTATATCACTAGGAATGTTATATATGATCTTAGTTTTTTGTCTATTCATTTTTAAGCCTACCTTTTTTGATTCATTATTGAGCATCTTTATGGTCTTTTCTAGTTCTTCCATGTTTTTGGCTATTAATACTATGTCGTCCGCATATCTTAAATTTGTTATATTTTCTCCGTCCACATTGATTCCTTCATCAGTCCAATTTATTTTCTTAAACACGTTTTCCAGTGCTAAAGTAAACAGCTTCGGGGAAAGGGTATCCCCTTGACGTACTCCTCTTTCTAGTTTAATTTTATTTGTTACGCCATCCATTTTATTGTGCAAGGTGGCCTTTTCATAAATATTTTTGATTAATTGCGAATAGCGGGAATCTACGCGACTGTCGTCTAAAGCTTCAAAGATAAATTTTAGTTCGATAGTATCAAAAGCCTTTTCATAGTCCACAAAGGCTACTACTAGTGGGATATTATACTCAGTGCATTTTTCAATTAACAGCTTGATACTCTGCAAATGCTCGTTGGTGCCGTATCCCTTCCGAAATCCAGCTTGTTCCATAGGTTGGTAATTATCCAGTTTACGGGTGAGTCTGTTTGCGATTATTCTGATAAGTAATTTATACATATGCGACAGGAGGCTAATCGGTCTGTAATTCTTCAGTTCTTCCTTATTTCCTTTTTTGTATAGTAATATTACTTCTGCATTAGCCCACTCCTTTGGTATATTACTAGTTGTTAAGCACTCATTAAATAATTGTTGTATCTTGCACATTAGTTGTTCTCCTCCATTTTTGATGTATTCTGTCATTATCTTGTCTTCGCCAGGAGCTTTTCGATTTTTCATTTGACTCAACGCTTTCTTTATTTCTTGTATAGTTATGTCTGGGACTTCTTCAGAGCCTGCATTTAAAATTCTTCTTTGATTTCTGTTCTTTTCTCGATTAGGTGGTAATTGTGTTGTATATAAGTTTTTATAGAAATTCTCAATTTCATTTAATATTTCTCTCTTTTCTGTAATTATTTTACCATCCTGTCCTTTCATCCGTATTATTTTCTTGTTTCCTATTGCAAGATTTTTGCGCATCATTCTCATACTTCCATTCTCTTCAATATTTTTTTCTATTTGTTCATCTTTGTATTTTTGTATGTCGTTTTTCGCCGCTATCTTAATTTTCTTATCGACTTGGACATATTCCAGTGTGTCCCATTTCTCCTCCGATCTCATTTTTCTTCTTTCTCTCATTAACTCTTTTGTGTTTTGGCTCAATTTACCTTTTCTAGTTACTTTATTTGGGTTTATTTTCGCTATGGAGTTATGAATCGCTGTTTTTATTTGCGCATTAAGTTCTTCTATATTATTAGTATTACCTATATTTTGCGGTATCTTGGCTAGTTCTTTCTGTATTTCTGTTTGGTATTGGGTACTATTTGATTTTAATATGTTCGTATCTAGTATTTTATCTTTGTTACTATTAACTAGTTTTAGTCTCTCTATTCTTATGTTTATATTTACTGTAGCTCTAATTAGTCTATGATCGCTTGCAGTGGAAACGGTGTTTAAAACTGAAATGTCGTTTATTATATCTCTGCGATTGGTAATAATGTAGTCGATTTCATTTTTGTATTTCCAATCAGGACTTCTCCATGTCCATTTATTTTGTTGCTTTTTCTTAAAGAATGTGTTCATAGCAAAAAGATTTTGTTGTAACATGAAGTCTATAAGTATTTCACCTTTCATTTCTTTTTCCTATTCCATATCGTCCTATGCATCTTTCGTCTGGTTCTTCTTTTGGTCCAATTTTTGCATTCCAGTCTCCTGCCAAGATGGTATAATGTGTCTTGGTTTGCTCTATAGCTACGATTAGGTCTTCGTAAAATTTTTCGATTTCTTCTTCAGTTGCTGAAGTTGTTGGTGCATAGGCTTGTATTATTTTTAGTTTATATTTTTTACTTATGTGTAAAATTAGATATATTACACGTGTCGATACTCTTTCAATACTTGTCACGTTGTTTTTAATGTTTCTATTTATGAGAAATCCGATACTACCTAATGATGTTTCTTCATTACAGTTGTAGTATAGTATGTGCCCACTTTTAAGCTCAAGGCAATCTTCTCCTCTTCTTCGGACTTCAGATATACCTACTATATGCCATTTTATCTTTGAGAGTTCCTCTTCCAGTTCCATAAGTCGATCTTCTGACGCCAATGATCTTACATTATATGTCGCTATGTACAGCTTTATATTATTGCTTCGATGTTTCCTATTTTTGTTAATCGATCTGCTGCCCCCCCCCCCCCAGAATCCATGGGGCAGACTGACTTTGGGTCAGTGTGAGATTCGGGTCCATTACTGCCTCTACTCACCTGGGGTACTATTTTTTCACATCTCGATTCTTTCATGTCACAACTGGGACTATTGATGGCACCGTTGGCCAATTAGGCTCCTCCGCTGTCATCCTTAGGTTACTACCCTTTCTTGGTAGCAACCAATATGCTGGGCCGAGACTTCGTCCCAACATACCCCCCGTCTCTCGTTAGCTTGTCGACCTGGCCATCCTACGGGATTTTCACCACGTATTCCGATCCAGGTTGCTCGACGTAACCAGTTCCACCACGTGTAGGTGAGAGTGGGGTTGAGGTGTAGAGGCTAGTAGGGTGTATCTTGGTTACTCCCTTGTTTTGCGCATTTCACCTCCTTGGAAGCAGAAGACAAATCAGGATAATAACGGTCCTCTTTACAGGCCACGGACACCTGAACAGTCATCTCCACACTATAGGGATTGTGTTAAACAACCAGTGTAGGAAATGTCAAGAACAAGAGGAAACCTCTGAGCATGTCCTCTGCAAATGCAAGGCATTAGCGACCTTAAGACACAAACACCTTGGCTCCCCCTTTCTTGAACCAGGAGACATTCAAGACACGCCTTTGAACAGGATTCTGTCCTTCGCCGAAACGACGGACCTATTCAGGGAATGAAGTCTTGTGACCCCTAGGGAGCACAATGGGCCCTGGTGGCTTAAGTGCAGGAGCTTGCTCCGACCCGTAGAAATCATCATCATCACCTCGACAATAACAAAGCAAAGCTATGATGAGCAACCTTCCTCACAATCTTACCAAAATAGTGCTACAACTCAGTAGGACTCAAATTGGAGTAGTGACAGGACTCCTAACGGGACACTGGCACTTCAGACAACACCTCTATAACATAGGGCTATTTAACGAAGAACCTATATGCAGACTGGTGGCGAGGAAGAGGAAACAGCCTTCCACATAATATTCCAATGCGAAGCCCTAGCTCGTAGAAGATATCAAATCTTTGAAGGCACTAATCCCAACGAGATACAACCGCAAGCCGGTCTAATCAACAAACTCCTAGACCTGATAAAGGGGACGGATCTACTTGACAACGACTAGCGACAGAAGGACCCAAGACGCGCTGTGTCAAAGGGCAGAAACAACCCTCCGCATACAAACAATCTACAACAATCTATTGCGATTGGATGACCGGTTAAATCAATTAAAGATTTCGGGAAAACAGTATTCTATTTGAATGAAAGTTCTCTAAGAAATTCCATGTCAAGGATTTATAAAATTGTTGTTCTAATAACAATTATATCAAAAAAACATTTCTAATTTCCGTTGTAGCTTTTGAAATGTTAAGGATTAAGAAATAATTTTAATACTCGACTATTTTGCTAATAACTGAGAAATATAGACAAACAGACGCGTATTTCCATCAAAATCTCAATATTGAAAACTGTAAAAAACTTTGTATTCGACTTTTATACCTACAAAAATATACAGTGTTCTATTTACTGTAATTAAGTTGCGATGGTATTCTCTGAAATATTACAACTTTAATCGGAGTATAATCTCCAAATATGGAATATAAAAGCATAATTGAGAATTAAAATTGCCCCAAATATGAAAAACACCCACATAGACTGTTAACCTATATTTCATGAAAATTTAATATCATTTTTAATGTATGAATCAGGTGTGATGCAAACTTTTTTTACAATAATTACTTCTAAAAAGCAACACATTTAAATAGCAGCTGCTTTAAAGATTTAAAACATACAAATAAATAGGATCGGCGTACTCGTACAGATGATGTTAACTTTAAAGCAGCTACAAATTGAAATGTTAAGAGACTGTGCGGTTAATCCTTCTTAAACCACAAATACAGATTAGTTTGAAAACGTGCATAACACTAAATACTTACTTATTCTCCATTTGTAATAAGTACATGAAAGTAATCGCAAAACACTCTGGAAATAATCTAGGTGGATTATAATTTATGTAAAATTATTTCTTGTAAGATAATGCATCTTCTCATTACTTTATTAGAAAGTAGTAAATAATTACGACGAGGCACAAAAAACGTGGCATGCTGTTTTTCTTCTTTAAGAAGAATCTTTCTTTGATAAATTATGTGCGGTCGAATACAATCCGTTAATAAATTTCCCGTGCTGCACACAACTAACTTTTGTAGTATACATGAGAACATTCCCTTTGCCATATATCTCTGTATCATTATATTTTTAAATGGCTCCTTGTTAATTAGCAAACTATCATGTGTAGAGAAAACACGGAGTCGGGATTTTAATCTAATAGTTAAACACTTGGGATATTAGTTAACACTTACACGTGTTTACAAAATACATAACTTACATCACCACACCGCTCATTTATTTTCCGCAACAGTTTGCGAAATAATTACAATAATAATATAATGATTTGCATTATAAAACGTGATATCTATTGAAATTGATAAGTATTAGACGCAACGTTCTCATGATCATAACAAGGATATTAGCGTGTTCAAAATCATAAACAGGCAGATAGTGCAGAGAACGCTCGACGCCTAAAAATATCAACAGCAATAAAGATCAGCAAATATTGGAACACGTTGAATTAAGAATGAAGGAAATTTGCGTTTATTTTTAACACGCTGAAAATTTGTTAATATTTTACATTTGTACGTCATTCAGATATATTAGTTCAAACCTCCATAATATATATTTTAATCATTAACGAAAAATTGTATCAATTAAAATCCTACACACACAGACACCTCATTACATGACACGGAAAGGTTCCAACAGAACCACTTTAACGGTTACATTGAAAATTCTCATTTCAATACACTAATATTGCCTGTCCGCCAAATACTATCCATTCCAAAGAAAGTTCCCCTTGGTTTGTTTATTCTCTGTTTAAAGCCATGTAACAAGCCACTTAAAACTACATTGCCTAAATAGGAGGTTTGGCACACAAACTGCTACAATAAAAAACACAGTGGAAGTAAGACGAAAAATATTTAATATTGATTCATTCATTTACTTTAATACACTTATTGAAATGTTCTAAAAGTTTTTGAAAACAGTCGGTAAAGGCGTTCCAATAAACTGCTTTCAATTCGGCAATTATATTTTTCTTAATATCTTATTCGCCCTGAAATTGTTTCTCTTTGTGAAAAGAGTTCACTATAGGAGAGACTTAAGTCTGCTGGTGTCAACTCAGGTGAATAGGGTATGTGACTGATCTCAATAACTTCGTGTTTCATAAGAACTGACTTCCTAATCAGTGCAGAATTGACAGGTGCATTATCATGTAACCAGAACCAAATACACTTTCCTCAAAACTGCGGCCGTTTGTCCTTCAAGCACACATACTTTATGAATCATACCTTGCTTATCCAAAAAAGTTTTGGAATTATTCAGACGAAATTTTTTGAATGTTGTCATTATTTTCCCACCCACTGCATGCTCTGGCGTTTCGTTCCAGGACAGTACTTACACTCTCATAACCATTCATGGAAAATCTGCCGATTCTTCTCCATATCGATGTTTAACTCATCTGCCAACATTCGAAAAGTCATTTGGCGATATTTTGCCACAATTTTAAGAACTCATACGACCATATCTACATTTTAAGAGATCAACGAACGCCCTGTACTTGCGTCCTCACGTTTATCTTTGAAGTATTTAAGCCAGGTAAACACACTAGTATGACTTAAGATGTTATCACCGTACACAGCTTTTAACATTTCATAACATTTTGGTGGAGTTTCCTTTAATTTGCAGAAAAATTTAATATTTACTCGTTGTTACATGAAGACTAACAGAAATATAATGTACACGCTATAGTTCTGCGCTGACACTAACAGCTGTTCGATTTTCGCTTGACCATCCTGTATTGCTAAAATTGGGTACTATCTTACTTTACTTTTGATTTAATTTCACGGAAATCCCGCACTGCAGCATCAATCCGGAATTTAAATTGCCAAACATCGGTTGTATAGCGGAGCGCTGCGGACGCGGGTCAAACGGTATTCGTAGTTCAGCGCTGGTCAGTACTTCGATGGGTGGACCAATATAGTGGCATATGCAACCGGTCGTGCTTCGGAGGGTACGTAAAACCGTCGGTCCCGGTTGTCATACGTACATGTTTGACAATCGTGAACGATGTAGTGGAACTTCTCTGCTCTGTTCGACGGATTAGGCTAGCCTCCTGTCCAGCATACGTGCAAAGAGGGCTCACAGAACCTACTCCATTGTAAGTACTTAACAGGCCATGGGCCTATACACAACTTCTATTAGATATTTACAGTTAGATTACTTGTTACGTTAATACGTAATTGTCAGGTTTGCTTTCGTTGATTCCACCTTGAGGCTATTTAGCTTTGCTTGTAAACACTTAAACAGTAAATGTTTGGTACCTAGCCACAACGTTTAATGCAAACTTACGAAGAGGTTACTTTCTGCGGAGATGGAAACATGCTCAAGTTCTCATATTTGCCAAACCGGGAAAACATAAAGAAAATATTAAAAATTATAGACCCATAAGCCTGCTAACTACTCTCCCAGTATGTCAATGTGATATCTTTCCATTTCTTTAATGGCTGTCTTTAACTTTCGCGCTTAATACATAGTTCCAACATTCAACTGTTCAATTATCGCGTAGGTTTGCTTTAATATTCTGTTCTTTCAGATAACTAACAGAAAATTTTAATCATGTCTGTATATTTTATACAGAGAATTCCAATTCCTGAATAATTAAATATATGACAACATAAGTTCTCTATAAGATCAAAATCTGAAAAAGTAAGACAAGATAAACTACGATAAACTAACATTTTTGGTATTACTTGAACAGTTATACTATGAGCATAGTTACACAAGTTCCATTTTGTCGTTCTATACCGTGAGAGCAATAAAAACCCAAGTCAAAGACAGTGGAACATAAACTTGTCATATTGGAATCTTATTTTCATAACCCTACAAAGAATGAAAACGATTAATTCATTTCAAACCTGTTTCACAGCGTTTCAACAACGTTGTCCGAATGAGACTGCAAACTTCACTTATAACAATTTCTATCACACTGCCAAGATTATTGTGAACAATTTTAAAGAAAGTGGAAGCGTTGAAAGGAAAAAGGAATCAGGAAGACCTGTGAAAAGAACAGCAGAAGTTTTTATAATGTTAGGGATATCTTGGTAGCAACTCCTTCCAAGCCGATTAGAAAACTAAGCTAAGAAATTTATTTGTCAAACAATTAAAAAAGATTTAAGCATGTTTCTCTACAAAATGCAAATGGTTCATCAACTATTTTCCAACCAAGAATAAATTATTGTCAGTGGTTCTTAAGCAAACAAATAATAATGACATATTGGTTCTTACTTGGTTCAGCGATGAAGCCTGGTTTCACCTCAATGGGTATCTTAACAGCCAAAATATGATAACATGGGCAGCAGATAATCCACATATGTTTGAGGAAACACCGTTACATCCACAGAAGATCGGTTTATGGGTCGCTGTTTCAAAAAGACGAATAGTTTACAAGTTGTTTGCACAAATTATAATGCCGATTATTATCTTCAAAACATCCTAACCCCCTCTTTCAATAAACTTCAGGATTACGAAATTAGAAATGGTTACTTCCAGCAGGACAATGCCACAGCACATACTCCTAATCGTGTCATACAATTTTTACAGGAATTTTATGATGATCGGTTAATTAGTACACATTTGTTTCAACCAAGGTTGCAAGGTTCCACCTTACAGTTGCAGATTTCTTTCTATTCCCTCATGTTAAAAAGAATATTTTTAGTAATAGAATATTTACAAAATGTATGCTATTTCACAAAAGTAAGATGAACTTACCATTGATACCTTGGCGAATGTGTTTGAAAATCTTAAGAGAAGGAAGCATTTATGTTTAGGAAACAATGGTCAACATTTTCAACATCTTCTGTAAAATCCTTTATTTACTTTGTTCTGTAAATGTGTCTGCAACAATTTTAGTTCAAATAAACGTTTATTTACATAACATCACTACTTCGACTACACTAAAAGTATAGACAAACACTGGCAAAATGAAGTATTAATTTTAAATTTCTGCTAAATAATTAAATAGAGAACCTAATAAAATTTGAAATAAAACTGTCGGTTATTAATGTACCTACGACAGTTAAAAATACTTATAATTACAGATTAATGTTTATTAATTTTATTATCTTACAGAGTAACTTCAATAATTAGTTAATCAAAAATGAATAGTATATACTGTTATTCTAAGGTTACAATAAAAAATGTAGATATATTCAAGTAGCACGTGTGTTAAAAAACCAAAGTTTAATGTCTATCGATGTTTTTTTTTTAAGTTGCTACGTAGCCTACCTTGGGCGTAATTATAGCATCTACATGACCTTTAAAACTAATACCTTTTAAATCCTTATCCTGTTTCCGGAGTGAACGTTGAAACTATCGAAATATGAACCAGTTAATTGTCATATTACATTATATATATTTTCAATTAGGAAAATGACAATTTCACAAAAGTACGTTTTCGAAATTTTATTAAAACTCTATGGATTCGCACTTAAACACCCTATTAAGTGCTGACTTTGAAAATGCATAGTGGCACGTGCAGTAATCAATTCCGTTACGTCACGAAAAAATATTAAACACAAGATTTTTTGTCGCAATGCTTGAAAATAAAAATTTTAAACTTTAATTTTAACCTAACTCATTGAAAATATTGGTGTCGAACTTTTAACTTTAACTTTTAATAGATTAAACATATTTTGACCGTATCTGTTTTAATATTCCAGGAGCTAAATAAAGTTACAAGTCGGTAGAATGAAAATTAATTTTCTTATGCTACAAAAATATGTCATTGCACCGCTCCACCACAATGACAACTTTCTTAAAAGTTCATAAAGTTTGCAGGCACCTACCTTTAATAGGATAAATTATGGAATTAATATGTAAATAGACACAATTTATTGAAATCCGTTCAAATTAGAAACGATCCATTTATTTCTATCAGCGTGATTTAAACCAGCAGGTGGTATGTTATTATTAAATAACTTTCAGCGATTTCTTTCGTGTCACTCAGCTGGAACAAGTTACGCGCTACATTTATAACGTGCAGAAAAAGCTTAATTTAAAAAGTTTGTTGTAAATATAAAACACACAACTGTAAACTGTAGTAAGGATTCTATTCCATAAAGGAAGTATTGTGATCGTGTAACAATTCGGCTTAATATATTAACAGAAATATATATTTTGGACCAATACAGGGTGTCCCACCTTTATTGCATAATAGTTCACCAGGGTCAAAAACAAACAAAAAAGTTCTAATAAACTATTATTCTCCAATGCATAATTTCGGAGATAAATCCTTTTTGCCGTAGGCTATGTACTGACTTAAATAAATTGCATGATCTGGACATTAAGTAGGCTTTCCTGTTCCCATGTTAGTAACTTGTCATTATTGATGACTAGGCTTAGGATAATTATGCACTAAAAACTTCAAAATGTGCATGTAAATATGCACTAAAAAGTGAACTAACTAGAAAAATAACATTAACGTTATATCAATACATATTTATTTTTCTATTAAAATGCACAAAAATCCAAAATTTCCTAATTAATATTAATCAAAAAACTCAAAATTGCTAATTTAAAATTAATTAAATTATAGAAACAAATATAATCGCACTTAACAACAATGCAGTGTAATACATTTTCGAATGTAAACCTGCACCTGTTGTCAGCGAGAATATTTTTGTATTATGTCGACATCACATGACACTATTGGTACAAATTCATAATTTACAATGTCAATGATATTTAAATGTTCATTTGGTGCATTTTGCAACACCCCGCTTATATTCATCAGTTGTTGATAGCCCGTATTTTTTGACAGCACTTCGTTTAATTTATTAATGAAATCCGTTTTCTTAAGTTTAGTTAAACCCTTAACCATATCTTCTGCTATTTCAATGCTGTCTTGTAAAGATAATCCCTTTGCTTCTAGTTTCAAATTGCTCGAATAAAAATCAAATCTTCTCAAATACCTTTTGCCCAATGCCCTGCGCTTCTTCAGAGTCGAATTCATTAACAACTTTCTTCACAATTTAAAAATTTTCAGTAATACGCAGCAGCGTCGATCCAAGTTTCCTATCTTGTAATGATTGGCGCGGGTGGGAGTGAAACACGACTAGGTGCTTTGAGAAAAATATTTTTCACAGATGCTATCAGCACCTTGACGTTTCAATAAAGATCGCAAACTAAGTCAGCTACTCGGCGTAAACCATGTGCTAAACAGGTCACATGTATCATGTTTGGACACAAAATCTGCAGTCCTCGCATTGCTTTGCACATATATCGCGCAGCATCACTACAAATCACTCGCACTTTTTTATATAAAATTCCAGAGGGCCACAATAAGTTTAGAGAGTCGTTGAAAAAAGTAGCAATTGTTGAATGATTTTATCCAAGACTTTTAAAGTCAGCAGATATGATTTATTTTTTCTTTGGTACCCCCTAATATACCAAACACAACATTAGCTACGCATCTTTGTTCTGTATCGGTGGTTTTATGCTAGGACACCCAAATACTGCGATCCTTTACTTTTTCTCTTAGTTTTTGTAATGTTGCTGCATATAGCTTGGAAACATAATTTTTTCTTAATGTCGATTCGTTTGGAATATTCGGTATCGTGTATTTTTTGAAAAAATTTCAAAGAACTTCATTCTTTAATTTAGCAAACGGAATATCAGCGCAAATAAAAGCCTTAGAAATTTCTTCATTAAATTCTGAACGTTTAGGTCCAGGCCGTGGTAAAGCAGAAAGTAACACTTGCCGTTGGTAGTCTCCCTTTTTCAATTTTTATTACTTGCCTGTTTTCCGGTTTGGAAATGCTGCGTAATTTGGAACTTTTTGGTTACCGTAACAGGAACTTCGCAGTATTTACAAAATAACAGACGCCCATCTGTTGTGAAATCATCACAATCGCTCACAAACTGGTTTAAAATAGCACTTATACACTTTTCTTCTTTCGGCATTTGAAGATGTTAACACATTATTGGAACTAGTAGACAACTGTTTGTTGATGAAATGATGAATTGTTAAACTTTTAACTTTCACAGGTTTTCGCGTTAACGCAACAGGGCAACTCAAACCCTGGTAAACCCCTAAGAAAGTATCTACGCATAATTATCCTAAGCCTATTGATGACGTTTTTAAGCAAGTAAGTAAGTCATTATGTTCATTTATAGTTTCCCAGAAGAATTCGATGCCCTACTCATGATGGATTTCAATTTTTCTAAAACGCATCAGTACCAGAAATTGACACTTCTGCTGACGACATCAGCGTTTCTTTAACAAATTGACTTGAAGATGAAGATCGGCCAGCAACAGGGACCATTGGGGCTTCCCGAAAATTTGAGTTCTGGTTAGTTTTGTTAAAAATGTTGTCAGTAACTTCTATTTCATTTTGAAGAGACTCCGCTACGTAACTTTCTGCTACTTTTGAAGACAGATCCCATGTCTTTTTGGACCAAGGATGTCAGTTCTTGTGTTGGCAACGTCACAGATCTTTTAAATGAGAGAGAGAGAAAGAAATGCCCGGTGTGCATAGCAGGATTTTCTAAATTGCGAAATTTTAAGATTTCCATTGGGAGTTTTGCAAGAATATTCCTGCTCAGTACTTGATTCGCGAATTTTCTAAATGATATCTCATAGAGAACGTCGATGCTGTATATATCATCTCATGCTAGTATTATTCATTCATTATCAACAGCCTTTTGTTACGGGCCAAACGAGCTTTTCGTCGACCCGCAACCGGATAGGTGGAAAAAGGCCTGCAGCTTAGCTCAGTGAAGTAGGGGGGGGTTCACGGAAATCGCTTACGGGAGAAATTCTTCTTAGTTGTGTACATGGTAAGTCAAAATTAGTGGGCACCACCTTCCAAATCCAGCTGATTGTAGGTCCTCGTGGAAGACCGTGAAGCCAGCAGATTACGGGAATCAAACTCACCTTTATCGTGCCTCCTCCTATATATAAAAAGGTTGCAAAATTCATGCACAAACAAATACAAATACAAAATAATAAAAGATATACTGAATTTTAAAACACATATAATGAAATTATTGGCAATACAAAAGAATGACAGCAAATGGTAATGTTTTACTCAATACAACAATCGGTTAATTGAACGTTCGATTAAGGGGGAACTCGCCGCCCATGGATTACTATTTAGGATATTTCAACATCTACGTGGCCAATGGCGTCGAGTTTACAGGAATAATACAGTATTAATATACCCAACTTTATAATTAAAAATAAGCAAAACAAACGGCGACAGAGGGTCGCTTTTGGGTCGCATAAAAAAAGGGGTTCAATCCCTTGAATTTTACAAGTTTACGCGAAAAAGGTTTTTTTTTTCTTTTTACAACACAGAGAAAAATTTCTTTACCTTGGTTATGGAGTAGCGAGACCGGCACAATGTCGGAAGTATTGAACAGGTTGATGATAAAAATCCGCAAGTACGCCCTTGAAGACTGGATTGAATGGAGTCAACATCAAGGGCCCGAAACTTCGATGCGTTCGTCGCACGGACGATCACAGCAGAGGGACAGGAACTGGGCTCGATCTTAATCCGCCAAAGGCGATCGGCTAATTCGCAAAGAATTGCCTTTACAGGGATAAAATCCAGTGTGTTTCTGTAAATCCGACAGTTGTCGATGGTCTGTTTTCACCCCATGGTAAAACAGCGAAACGTAATTCACACATGATGGACACCCATCGAAAAACCCAAAAAGCCGCCCCTTGCAGCACTTAATTCACTTGCGGCCCTTCCCCGAGATGGAATTTGGGAACACCCGGAGTCATTGAAGATGTAAAACTGACTGAGGAGCTAACGCCACTCAAACCCGCATCTCCCCCAAAATATTGCAACATATTACGAAATATGGTGAAAATGTTATAGAATAATTTCGGCACGTGAATTCTCAGAAGCGTTCGAGGCCAGGCGCGAACAAAACAATATTCGGCAATTTAAGCCTACAAAGGGACCTGTCAACATAGCTCAATCTTTAAAAACAAAATAGCGAAAGCTGTAACCAACATAAAACTGCAATTAAAATAACGTTTTTAATTCCTATGGAGCGGCAATTAAATTACGGAATTAATTCAAATATAGCGGCAAATTTTAAAAGAACATAACACTTTTTGTCCCACTGCTGGACATCAGCCTCTTCTCGTCCACGTGTTTCTCCTCAGCGCTAAGGCAGAAACACGGGGATCTACAGTTTAACGTCGAATCCGTACGACAGAAATTCCAGATAAGCTGCTTAACATTAACATCCCACAGTTGCAAGCTGGACTGGGAAATTGTGTGCGGTGGGTTGCAGACAAAATTTTTGTAAATCTGCATGGTAATGCTTAGGTTTTGAACCCAAGCCAGAATCAACGATTTACTCAGAAAGCGAGCGCTCTACCAACTGAGCTACCACCACACCATACTAGTATACTTACTAAATATTTCGAGATATTAGATATCTTCTTTAACGTCTCTTTCAATTATAGTAAAGGAACTTTGAGTGTGGTTCTTTGAATATGGTATGTTAATCAGTATAACAGAATATTTATTATCGACATCATCTACTGTCATTTTATGTAGTTCATCTGTACTACAAGCTCCAGCTATTCCGATTATTGTAACAACCTTAAAAACGAGTTTAGATAAAAATTTATATATTTACAAAATGTACTGAATATTTTAAATACCTTTATCATTGAGTAAACATGGTCAGGTGTCTCCGTGAGGAATCTATCTTCGGCACGTATCCATCGTATCCATTCCTTTTCAGAAAAGCTCTTAATTTTTGAAAAGTAGCAATATCAATGTTCTCGTGGGAGTCTCGTTTCTGCTTTTACACGTGAAGGTTGTATCCGAAACTGCTTTGTGAATAGTTATTATTCTTGTGCGCGAGTGACAACGGGGACATGCCATACCTGTCCCCGACCTCTATCTTAAACATTCCACCTGCAAAATGACGAACCCTAATATTATTCCCCAAAACTTTATCTACCTTAACGCCTACCCAATCTACTTTTTCTGATGTTGCCAGTACGCATCAAGCTGTATATCCCCAAAAAAGTCAAGCTATAATTATTGACACGGTTGATGGTTTATCACAACTAGGTTACATTAAATCAGTATCCAAAATTATTAATCACCAGCAAAAAGAATCGTTCTTTCAAATGTCTCCCCAACTATACCACACGAGGTTATTGAAAATACTTTTAAAGAAAAAGGTGTAAAATTAGTATCACCAATGTCATTTCTTCGCGCCGGCCTCGGAGACGTGGGATTCTCTCACATTTTAAGTTTTCGCCGTCAAATTTACATGTCTGAAGATTGCCGAGTAATCCCGGATACTATTCTCATACAACACGAGGATTCTTTATATAGAATTTTCTTATCAGACAACCTGACTTCTTGTTATTTATGCAGACAAACCGGACATCTGGCATACTTATGCCCCGTTACCATCGATAATACAAAAGATCAGAACAACGTCGATAACGCAGACAATCTAAATAATAGCGTTAAAGAATGGCCTGTGGCTAATACAATACCACCCGATGAACAAATAGCTAACAAAGGCTTAAAAAGACAGTACTAGTAAGAAACTCCTTAAGCGATACATTTGGTAATAATTGGATGGGGTGAGGTGGTCTTGTGCCATGGCCACCTCATTCACCAGATAGAAATCTGCTTGATTTTTACGTATGGGGTTATTTAAAATAATTAGTTTACTCTGAACCTATTCAAGGTTTAGATAATTTAAAAAATAAAATTAGCAATGCTTTTAATCGAGTCAGACTTGCGAGATTTGAGAACGAATACGAAGTTCTTTTAGAAGGCGAATTCGTTGAAGCATTTCATTTATTCATTTATTACTTGTGAGCTTTTTTTAATTCCCGAAACTATGCATTTTGCGAATTTATGTTTATTAGGACTTAAGAAAACTTAAAAAAACTCCGCCTGCAACATTCAATGGGTGGATTGAGTAGCCTGTTGGATGTGGTTGACGGTCTCAAGCCCGGGTAAAGGAGGAGGGTTGACCGAACGGAAATCGAGCCTCCGATGCCGGACGGAATTTACTATTGACGACCAATGCACGCAGATGGAGAAAACGAACATGGAAGCAAATCCAGCTTAGAATAGCATGCTGGAACGTACGATCGCTGAACAATACAGACCAAGAACTGATTATTAGAAATAGAATAGCATAAAATAGACATAAGCGCCCTGTCCGGAACCTAAAAACGAGGGAAAGGAACCTCGAAATATTTGAACTATATTCTCATATACAGCGGAAGTTCAGGGGTAGCACTCTTAATCCATTCAAAATATGAACAAAACATGGACAGAATAGAATACATAAACGACCGAATACTAAGAACCTCATTCATACTTGGAAATAAACCCCTTCATGAATATCAGTATATGCACCAGATTCCAGCAAATCAGAGCAATTAGCCATTAAATTCAACGACGAACTCCAAATAGAGATAGATAAAATATCCCAACAAGAAAGACTGATACTGGGAGACTTGGTTGGTGCCTATCACAACCTCGTTCTTTGCAAACTAAGATTGGTTGCAAAACCAACTAAAAAGCAACCAGCGCAGAAAATTGGAATATAAAACATCGAATTGCTAGATCAAGAAAGTACAAGACGATTGTACCAGAGCCGGCTCCAACATCACATAACAGTCAATTCAGTCAACATCGAAGACAACATCGAGCACAGCTGGTACAAAATCAAGACTGACATTTATAACGCTCTGCGAGAAGCGCTTGGAACTAGGAAAGTAAAAACCAAACCAAATAATAAACCGCGGTTCACTACGGAGATCAAACAATTAACACGGGAAAATAAAGAAGCACACATACAACATCTAAGGAAACGAACATGTGAAACACATATTAAATACATAGTAAGAAACCGAGTCAATATCAGAGTTCGTGAAATGAAAAATGAATACTGGCGAAGATTCAGCATTGAAACTGAGCACGATATGTTTGGAGCCCAAAAGAGAGTATGGAAGTTTTTAAGAGCGTTAAGAAGACCAATTAATGAAAATATAGCATTGAAAACAATAAACGAGGAAGAATGGACACGTCACCTCGAACAACTGTACGAACACAACGGGGTAACGACTATAGAAATAGAACAGGATGCAGAGGAAGAAGTTAGATAAAGGAATGACCAACCCCTTATGATAACAGAGAATCAAGTAAAATTGGCGGTAGTGAAACTAAAAAACAGAGAAACACCGAGCGAGGAGGGGTACATAACGAATTCATTAAATACGGCGGAGACTATATCTACTCAAAGAATTGACAAAACTCTTTAACATAATAATAATGCAAGGAAGAGTCCCTGAAGAATGGAAAAACAGCGTCACCATACCAATATTTAAAAAAAGGGGATAAAGAACATCCCTTCAATTACAGAGGAATAATGCTGCTAAGCACAAGTATGAAGCTAATGACCAGCATATTGGCTGATGAAATCAGAACCACCTTCCCTATGAACGAAGAACAACGGGGTTTTAGAAAAAATAGGTTCACCGGAGACGCCATCATTGCCCTACGTCAGTAACCAAAAAATCACTGAAATATAACGCACCGGCCTTCATGTGTTTTGTCGACCTCACCAAGGCGTTCGACCAAAGACACTTAAATGACGTCCTACATATATTGTAAGAAAAGGACATCCCCCAAGACAATATCAAAATAATCCAAGATTTATACATAAACAACTCCACCAAAATAGGAACTAACAACATCTTGACTAAAGGAAGAAAAATCACCATAGGAATACACCAAGGAGACACTCTCAGCTCACTTTTCTTTAATACCGTAATGGACAAGATCATAGACGCAGTCAAAGGGAAAGATATCGGATATCGTCTAGGAAATCACCGAGTCAACACCATTTGCTACGCAGACGACGCGACGCCGCCCTAATCGCGGAGTCGGAAGACAACTTACAACGCCTACTATACGCATACAAGATTAAAGCCGAAAAATACAACACGACCATCTCGAAAACCAAAACTAAATGTATGGATATAGTCAAAGAACCATTACGATGTAAGATAACAATCGAGGACAACCCTATAGAACAGGCCATGTCTTTCGAGTACCTAGGCTGCAAAATCTCGAGCTACGGCGATCTTAAAGACGAAGCACGACGAAAAGTCAACAAAGCGGCGGCAATATATGGATACCTAAAGAACGTAATATGGAGGAATAAGAACAGCAACATCCATTGCAAAACGCTCATATACAGGGTGATTCACAACGTATAGTAAATATTTTAGGGGATGATAGTATGGACTATTTTGAGTAAAAAATTCTCAATAATTACGGATATGTAGCTGTTTGAAATTGGCGGGTACAAAAACAGACGACAAACATTCAGCACTTTAAAAACAAGTGAGTGTGTGACATTTAAAGCTGTTTATTATCGTAGACATTGTTCGCAAGTGTTTTTTATAACGCCGCACGTCTTTACGCATTCCGAATATGCCGATATGGTATTTGTTTTCGGATTTTGTGGAGGAAATGTTCTTTTCGCTAGAGGAGAATATGTTAGACGTTTTCCCAATCGCAGGGTGTTCACTTATGTGTTCAACAAACTGCGTTTGACTGGTACAGTTCCTAGCAGTCGTATTGCTTACGAACGTGCAAATGTACAGAATTTGAAAGAAATAGAAGGCATTCTTCAGTTAGCAGAACATAGTCCTTCAACAAGCACAGGAAGAATTTCTACACGAATCGGTGTTCCACAAGCAACAATATGGCGAACATTACATTTTCATGGCTTGTACTCTTTTCATCTACAACGTGTACAACACCTTTATCCAGGAGATGAAGTCATACGCTTGGAATTTTGCAGGTGGGTAATTGCTAATCGTCGAGTAGTTCCATCAATATTGGTCACTGATGAAACAAATTTCACTCGTGACGGTATCAACAATAGCCGTAACTCACATCGGTGGTCAGAAGAAGATCCTCATTCCACTGTTGAAACAAATTATCAACATCGCTTGTCGTGTTCATTGGCCACCTAGGCCGCCAGATCTTACCCCTTTAGATTTTTGTTTATGGGGTTTGATGAAAAGCGAAATATACAAAGAAAGAGTAAACACAAGAGACGAATGGGTCGCTCGCATTATGAATAGTGCTGCTGTCATAAACGAACAAACTCAGAAGAGCTACACACACTTATGCCGACAGAGTTAGAAGGTGTATTGACTTCGGTGGTGGTATTTTTGAGCATTTGCTTTAAACTGTTGTTGTTTTGTTTTATTTTGTTGTAAATAAATGCAATAAATAAGTGATTTGTCTTCCTTAATTTGTTTAAAGATACTTTTAATGGGTAACATCAAAACGGCTACAAATCCGTAATTATTGAGAATTGGACATATGTTTATATGAACTTTTTGACTCAAAATAGTCCATACTATAACCCCCTAAAATATTTACTATTCGTCGTGAATCACCCTGTATAAGACCTACTTTAGACCCGTAATGACATACTGAGCAGAATCAAGAGCTGATACGGCAACGTCAAAAAGACAACTGAGAACGGCTAAGATGAAAACTCTGAGAATGATCACAGGCTACACACACACTGCCTGACAGGAAAAGAAACTTAGAAATAAGAGAAGAATGCCAAGTTTTTGACATAGTTCGGTGGACAAGATATCGCAGAAGACGGTGGAAAGAGCGCATAAATAGGAAGACAGATGACTGGTTAAGATAGTTAGAAACAAAATCCCCCCAGGCAGAAGACTTCCCACATGAAAGATGACGGGATAGTTGGCAATCCACATCGCAGGAATAGGCTTACATCCATATGCAGAATAAAATAGGTAATTTGCTTTCAAATAAGAAGAAGAAGAACAAGAAGAAGAAGAAGACGAAGAAGAAGAAGAAGAAGAAGTGGAAGAAGAAGAAGAAGAGGAAGAGGAAGAGGAAGAGGAAGAGGAAGAGGAAGAGGAGGAGGAGAAGGAGGAAGAGGAAGAGGAAGACGAAGGCGAAGACGAAGACGAAGACGAAGGCGAAGACGAAGACGAAGACGAAGACGAAGACGAAGACGAAGACGAAGACGAAGACGAAAACGAAGACGAAGACGAAGACGAAGACGAAGACGAAGACGAAGACGAAAACGAAGACGAAGACGAAGGAGAATAAGAAGGACTTAAGAATACGAATGACGAAATGCTACGTTTTCCCAGTTTTGTTGTACGGAATGGAAAGCTGGACACACAAAATATATGTGTAAGAAGAAATAGGAGCATTCGAACTATGGGTATATCGGAGAATACTGAAGGTCTCCTGGGTAGACAGAATTACCAACCAAGAGATGCTTCAACGTGTAAATAAAGAATTAAAGATTTAAAAATCCATTAATGAAATCAAACTGCAGTATCTAGCACATATTATGAGGCATGAGAGATACCGACTCTTAAAACTACTAATGCAAGGAAGGCTAAAGGGAATGTAGAAAGGAGTAAAACATCCTGGCTCAAAAATTTTAGAGATTGGTACGGAAAGAGCACTGCAGCATTGTTTCGATTTGTAGTTTCCAGACTACAAATAGCCTTAATGATAGTTGACATCCAATAGGAGAAGCAACAAAAGAAGAAGGACTTTTTTGCTTGTTTTTGTCCAAGAAAACCCTGGTGAATTATTATGCAATCAAGGTGGGACGCCCTGTATAATCTCGAAAAGATTGAACACGCTAAATAAAATGTATTTTTTGTTGTGTTGGCAATCAACGCAATGTTGGCTTTTATTCGTAAAACAATCTAAAAGTCAGGACCGTAGCTTCTGATGTAGATGGTAAGAAAATATACCGGAGCAGCTTATTTTTAAATCTGAAAAAATTAATATCACGTTATTAAGTTTAACGCCAAAGTGAAAGCATTTAATCGTTGTAAAATTTCCTTTCTGTTTCCTCTGTAAACGATTACTCATATCTACCCAAGGTTCGTAACTTCTCAAACTGCAGCAAAAGTTACCTGCATCCCTTCACAGCCTTCAAGCAAGGTCGCAGAATAAGAACAACAACCAACTTTGATGAAAAAGTTTGATAAGGTGTAGTAGGTTACTTAAGACAATGTTATGTTTTCCATTATATTACGTTATGCGTTAGCATCTAGATAACGAAATTTACGAAACCAAACAGGAATCTGACCTCTTTAATAAATAAAGTTAATTGATTTGAGCTCGTTTAATATCTTCGCCGAATTACATACACCTGACAGGATATCGCTAACACATTTAAATCCAACAACCCGGCTGTGCCAGTATAAATCAATATTATTTATAAGTGAGCTAAAACAGAGTGTACTGGCAAGGCAATACATAGGCGATAATATCAAAGGCACGGATTAATTAGCAAACACCTAACTATTAACGATAGCGGGAGCGTACCTAATAAATTAACAATTTTTTTTCTGATTTATTACGCAACGACGGTGCACGAAATACAACTAAAACAAATATTTCACGAGATAATTGACAGGCTCGGCGGCGTGGGCAATAAGGAACAAGCAAAAGGTGAGTTCCGTTTCAGCCATGTCAAGTTTCGGTCAAGGATAAGTGTAGTGTGATTCAAAACACTTGACCGTGAATATTCGAGTACGAAGTTTCGCAATGTCGAATCCGCGTGGTAAAACAAAAACTGCGGGCTGCCTTTCATACGGAAGAAGGAAATACGGCCCAGCAAAAAAGAGCTGATTTGTCTGAGGTTTCATTAAGCCATTAAGGAAAAACGTATGCAGTAAACTCGAGAGTGAAAACAAGGTCTCTAATCGCTAACTCTGAAAGTATTTAGAGTAATGCATGAAACAGGCGGATGACATTTAATAACTTTATTTACTTGGCGAAGATGTTTGAGCAATGATGAGAAAATTCGATATTTATAGACCGGTTGTGTTATTCAATATACTCAAAATTATATTAAATCGGGTCAAGCTTTTTGAGAAAGTTATAATTAACAAAAACAGCTTAATTATAAGTAAAAACATCAAATGCAGCAAAAATTGATTTTGAGATTTTAACGGCACTTCCTTCCTACTCTTTTAGGGATTCTGGTTACTTTCAATTTCTCTTATAATAATTAAGAAACATCTATGTTTTTTACATAAATATTAGAGTTCGGTAAAATCTATCTTTAATTGCTTGAAGTATACATAAAAGCTGTTGCTTACGACCTGTCTAAAATAGATATTAAAACCGTATTGAACTTTATTATTTTGTCACACTAAGGCAACAAACGTTTTTTAGATGTAGAGTACGAATCTGCCTCACACCAAAAACGATGGGCCTATAATAATAAAAATGCGAATCTGAATATATTTACCAAATTAATTTATATCTAAATAGAACACTCCTCCCATTACTATTTAATTTTCATAGACCAGCCACTTTCGAATGGATTCATGGGTTAAATATTTCAATTTCACAAGTTATGATAATGTATTGAAGCTACTAGGAGAAGA
>JABXWE010015745.1:0-13535 GCA_014611495.1 Limonius californicus
TTGACGGACTAGGTTCAATAATTAAATTTGTCACCGGAAATTTGGACTCTGCCGATGGACAAAAATATGAAGATTCAATCAACGAATTACAGAAAAATCAAGAAAACCAAAAACAAATACTTATTAAACAAATATCCCTTACCAACCAAATATTGGATAAATTCAATAAAAGCATCAACACATTACAAACCAATCAACAATTACTGAAATCAAAAATTCTACAAATGGAAGCAGAAATTAAGAAGCACGCATTACATGAAGTTGAAATGTACTCATTTATTAACATGCATACTGTATTCCTACAACTATCCGCAATCGCAAATTTAATGTTACACATTACGAATACTTTAGAAGAAGCTATTACTTTCTCGAAATTAGAAACTTTTCATCCATCGATTATGGACCCAGAAGATTTAGAAGAAAGCTTAAAATTTGTGGAAACTAAACTGAATGACCTGCAACTACCTTTTGAGCCGACAAAAGAAAATTTACCATTATTTGAAGAAATAATAAACGTCAAAGCATATCAAATAAATACCAGATTAGTATTCATAATCGAAATACCATTAACAGTTACAACAAAGTACGATTATTATCACTTATAACCATTGCCAATGCAGATCAACGAAAATAAATACCAAGCCATTTTACCACAGCATAAATTTTTGTTACTTTCGGAATCTAACTACATTACTACTGATGTACGTTGTAAACAATTACGTAAAAATAATTTTATATGCAAAATCCAAGAACAAATGAATTTTGAAAATTCTCTCTGTGAATCGCAGTTAATATCATTTTCAAATATTAATAATTGTAACCCAAAAATGTTTGTATTAGAAAATAATAAAATTCAGAAAATAGATCATGACCTATGGACAATTGTAACAACTCACGAGTTGATAGGGAAAATAAATTGTAATCATGATCACAGAAAATTACCCTTATTAGGTACTTATACAGTTCAATTACCTGCTAATTGTGAAATACAAATCGACAATAAACTACTAAAGACAAACCAATATTCAAATTCTATATTTAAAATAATTCTATTACCAATGATAAATGTAGCTTATAGTCAATCAGTCAACAATGTTGTCCCATTTCCTAAATTGCATTTAGAAAATATTGATTTAGATGATGTACAACAGCTTAAAGAAAAACTGATAGATTTGCCGAATGATTTTAAACATACCGATCATTATACTTGTATGCATGTAAGCAATTTGGTACTTACTACCGTATTAATTTTAATAACTGTTATTGTAATTCTTTTGTATAAATATAATTTATTGCCAAATGTATGTAAGAAAAACAAATCACCAAATTTAAAACCAACTGAAATTGTTCCGTAAAAAAATAAGTAAAAATGTAATTTTCCCTGTATTTTTCATTTTTAAGAAGGGAGGAATTATGTAACCTTAAGTAAACTTAGATATAATGCCTTTCACCTCGCTTCTTAGAATATTATGTAGCATCAGCAAAGATAAAGTTTACGTGCGCTTCTGCAAGATAGATTAAGTTTAGTTACGCTTTTAGCTTCTCGTTATTAAGATCTATATAATTTGTAATTCATGTAACTCATTTATTGTTTAATGAAAATAAATTTTTTTTATTAAACTCTAACTCGATAAATTAATTCGCTACAATATCTATATTTAAATTGGTAGAGATTGTAATGGCGTGTTTAAACTCATCTAAATGCGTTTGTTTACTGGTACAGAATTTTTTGCAGTAACAAAAGCACTAAGGGTTGCCACCAATTGGTTAAATTCATGTTCCAATGTATTTCAGTTCCTTTTGTTAACCAAATATAAGAGATAATGTATGACGAGCATTTTTTTACAGGGTTTTTGTTCTCAGCAATAAAGCCGGGCTTGTCAGAAAGTCGTATAGACTTATTAAAAAAAATATATCTGACTACTATTCTTGTTTCTGGTTTTCTTTTAAGTTTGTTTCTTATAAAATTTTCAGTTAAAGCTTCTATTTATATCTTATTAGAACTGGAGTGTTTTTGAAATTAAGAATTATGAAGAATTCATCGCATTTTTGATTAAATTGTCTAACCGAACAAGAACCTTAAGATTTTCAAAAAGCTCTGCAAGGCCTCGGAGACGAGCAAATAAAACAAAAACAGAATGTTTTGTAGACCTTTTGGTGCTTCACCTGTCCCAATATTATCTTATGTTTAAGATTTTCGGTAAACGACGCTAACGTAAGATTGTTTTATGAATCATGTAAACTTTAATTTTGGAGGTAGGTTTAATAAGGATTTTTTTACCTAAGGCCATTAAAAAGTAAATTAAATAACCTTCGCTTTAAAATTCTACGGTCATCAACAACTTAGCTAATAATATGTATACTTCGGGGTAAACATGTTAACCATCTCCATGAAAAGCCTACAAATAGCTAAAGCAAAAATAATAAATCGCAGTGTTCTATCATTGTTTATGCAGTCAGTTCAAATTCTTATAGTTAACAGTCGCAATTACACAAGAAGTTAAATTAAGCGGATTTGTTATTCAGATCACGATTTTGTTGAATTGTATTTATAAATTAATATTTATAATATCTGAGTGCACATTTTTTGACAATATTTTACAATTGTACAATATATCAAAGTGGACTCTTCTGCAGCAGAAGTGTAATGGAAAGTAGTTAAACTCATTTAACTTGTAATATTAAGTGCAAGGAAATCGATGCTAGTACGGAATAAATAAAAGATTCTTCAACGGTTGCTGGTAATTCAAACAACTACAGTTTTAAATATTGTTATAATAAAGTGATTTGAAGAAATTATGTTGCCAATTGAAAACGCCTTCGCAGCAGTTATAACTGCGTTGGCAGTTGTTATCGTAACATATGTGATATATTGTAAATGGGTGTTCAGATATTGGAAAAGAATGAATTTGGAGTGCTTCGAGAAACCTACAATTCCTCTTGGGAACGGGCTATGGCTGTGGAGAGGTAAAAACATAGCCCTGGGAAGAATTGTGTACGATTTAATAAAACGTAAAGGATTAGACCATGCGGGAAGTTTTATGTGTACAGTACCTATTTATATACCAATTCATCCAGATATATTGAAAAATTTGTTGCAAAAAGATTTCGAATTCTTTTCACAACGGTTGTGGGACGAAGAAGGAACGTACGACACGTTTGCAGCAAATCTGGCAATGGTTTCGGGCGACAGATGGAGCTATCTGCGCGGAAAACTAACCCCAGCATTTACACCAGCGAAGATAAGAATGCTATTTGATGGTATACTAAAATGCGCTCACCAAATGCAGGAAGCACTGGATGGTGCAAATAAAGCAGCGTTTGACGTTACGAAGATGGCTACTTGCTATTTCGCAGACGTTAGTGGTGTAAGTGCATACGGTTTGGACTGTAACAGTTTTAAAAATCCCAACTGGGATTTTATAAACCACGCCAAGAATATAATTCAGGTTCCTACGATGTACCGCTGCTTAAAGGGTTTGATAAAAGTATTCTTTCCTAAATTGTCAGAGTGGTTGAGAATATTCATTTTCCCGCAAGAATCTACCGACTTTTTCATAAAATTTGCCAAGGACGCGGCGAAATTTAGAAAAACTAACAATGTCGTTCGAAAAGATCTCTTCCAGTTAATGCTGGATGCAGAAACGGAATTGAATGTGGAAGAAATTGATAATGATGCAAGCAATAGCGCAAAAATAATCAAAGATATGGCTTCTCAAGTTTTCATATTTTTTGTTGCTAGTTATGAAACATCTGCGGTAACCTTGTCGTATTGTCTTTACGAATTGGCCAAAAATTTGGACATTCAAGATAAACTGAGAGAAGAAATAGACAGAGTGCTTATGAAATACGAAGGAAATATTACGTACGATGCTGTTATGGAAATGACGTATCTCAGCAAAGTCTTGGATGGTAAGTCAATTGATTTTTTTACATAACAAACGAAGCTTTCAAATTGTGTTTAAATTACTGATTCCTGGCTTTATAGGGCTAGTCGAACTAATTAAACATTTGCAAATTTTATTTAAAAAAAATATTAACCGACTTATGCATATCCGATATACATACAGTTGCAATCAAACTGGTGTGGCTACTTGATGATATTAACCACGAATGCGTTTGTACACAAATTGCGATAGTTGTTGTGTTTGTTATTATAATTATTTTTATTTTTTTATTTATTATTATTTTTATAGCTTATATTAAATTCAATAGTCAAGTAGTCAAGTAATCAAGTATTTGTAGAAGTGACAGTAATATTGTACTTGAAATCCAATCATTATTTGATGCGACAAAATAGTGTAACCGGTATATTTATTCATAAGTTCATAAATTTATTAAATAAATGAAATACAAGAATATCTACATTAATATTTTGTTGAAAAAAGTTTAGCGTTACTGACAGCTTTGTTACTTCTTGATATTGACCCGACAAGGTTTTTTGTAATGCATTCCAAGCTTGTTGTACGGCATCAAACAGGAAATCAGACTAATTCAATTTGCGATCACATATGCGTCTTCCGACCTCATTCCAAAACTCCTCTATTGGTTGAGGTCGGGAGACTGCGCAGGCCACCTCATAACCCTTGCGTTATATTATCCATTTTATTTTACAGAGTTTTAGATCATTGCCATATTAGAAGAAAAATACAAATAGCATTTGATATTTTGCTAATGGTGGCATTACTTATGAAAGGATCTCACGATATTGCAACTGATCCATTGTGCCAACAACACGAAGAATTTGACCCATTACATGTCAAGAAAACGTTCCCTACACCATAATATTTTTACACCCAAATTCCACAGTTCATTTTATGTATTTAGGATTTAATGTATTGCACTTAGGTCGCCGTATGTAATCATTTCCATCATTACAAATTAAATTAAACTTAGACTAGCCCGACCATAAACACTTGTCCAGTCTTCAGTGGACCAATGAAGATGTTTCTGGCAAAATTTAATTGTTTTTGGACGTTTTTCTTTAAGATCCGCTGTTTACGAGCCGGATTCTTATCATAGTCCGTCGTCGTTTAAGCGTCGCTGTATTGTGCGATTACAAACACATTGTTGTTCCCGAATTTCCGGTGCCGTTAAAAACGGGTTCGATTTGGAGAGTGCGCTTCGGTATTCTTAGATATCCAAGAAGCCTTCGACAAGGTCTGGCACTCCACTCCAGAATTTTATATAAATTAAAAGAAAGCCTCACTAAATGTAACTCCTCGTAAAATTCTACCAAACTGAGTCGGTCCCCGGTATACTTCTTCTATACTGCAGACATCCCAACTACAAATAATACCCTAATCACTACCTTCGCAGACAACACTACAATAATGTCATTAGATACCTACCCGCATCCGATAAGCTGCAATTTTATCTAAACCTCTTCCAAACTTGGCTAGATCGTTGGAAAATCAAAGTAAACAGCAGTAAATCCATTAAAATTACTTTTACTATTAAACGCGCTATTTGTCCGCAAGTTAACAATCTACAATCAATCCATCCCAATAAAAACTGAAGTGAAATACCTAGGACTCTACTTGGATCAAAGACTGACTTGGAAATCCTACATAAACGCCAAACGACAGCACCTCAATCTAAAGACAAAAATATATATTGGGTAATTGGATGTAACGCTCAATTGATCTTCTGTATAAAGTCATCCTAACACCTGCATGGTCCTATTGAATCGAACTTTGGGGATGCAGTAATCCCTCAAACACCAAAATTTAGCAATCCTTGCAATTGAAGACGCCAACCCTCCATAGTTTATTAGTAATTAGACCTTCCATAATGACCTCATAATTTCTTTCATCAGTGATGTTATCAAGAATTCTGCTACGAAAAGCCATGATCGCACCTTAAATCACACCAATCAGATCATCGCCTACCTCTAATCCCACCAGACCGCGAATAGAAGACTCAAAAGGCAATAGCCTGAGACCTCGTTGATTGAGTCCTGGAAACCCATCAGTGGATGGTGCTCAACTCATATCATATAGTAACCACGCCATTATATTTACTTATTACTTTGTAGCTTCAGTAGATTGTAAATTTGCAATAATGAAAAAAAAAATAGGAGAATCGTACAATTTTTCGATCAGTTCTGAAGATTGTAACAATGTTACTCTAAATTGAACCTACTAATTACTTTTTTCCATCTATCCAGCAAAGAATGCTTAAGTAACTCACGCTATAATTCAGTGCCATTCGAAAAAATTGAGTTTTTGATAATTTTTGAATGCGACATTTGAAAATCGCCTGCGCTCATATGGTACAAAATGGAACCACCAATGGGACATCAGAAGTTGCTTAGGCTTTCACATAACTACTCCACAAATTTGGTTCTTCGACTGGAAGCAGTTTTCGAGATACAATTGTTTTCGTGAACTACTACAGCGGCAATTTTTTTATTAATTAAAGTAAATCAAAAACTGTCAGAGATAAATGGTGTCGTCTGAACTCACACACATGTAATAAAAAATGTAGGTTTCGATTTGAAATAAGAAAGTTGGTACCGACTTTTGGCACTCCCTGTATAGCAGTTGGACTGAAAATAGGAAGAACGCGCATTGGCTGTTATAGCGGCGTACGTTTCTGATACACCCTGTATATATACTATATATATATATATATACATATATATAATATAATCTTAACAGAGATAAAACTAGTACCACTTAAGAAGTGCTACACACAAAATCATGATATAACTGTTAATGTTCTTTACTTTACACAAGCAATAGATTCATTTTGGAAAAATATTTGATATTTATTACAGAAACGTTAAGAAAATACCCCCCTGCTCCGGTGGTCAGCAGAAGATGCGTAAAAGATTACCAAATGGATGGAACAACCATAGAAAAGGGAATGTTGGTTGCAATACTGATCGCTGGTCTACATCACGATCCTGACTATTATCCTGATCCGGAAAAATTTGATCCTGAAAGGTTTTCTGAAGAAAATAAACAAAAGAGAATACCGTTTACGTATTTACCATTCGGAGCAGGTCCCAGAAATTGTCCAGGTGTGTAAAGCAAGCGCTAATTCTTATTTGTGAAGTATTAATTATTATTATTTCAGCTTTTCGTTTCGGTTTGATGCAGATCAAAGTCGGTTTGGTTGTTCTTTTGCAACGCTATACTCTATGGGAGAATAAAGGAATGCAATTTCCTATAGAATTAAATGGATATTCTATAACGATGGACCCAAAATCCGCCATTGTATTGGACTTCAAAAACCGGAATAAGCTTCAATCATAAATAATGGTTCATTTCTGTACAATTTGTAAAAATTAATTATTTCAAGTTAAAATTGTAGAACTTTAATGCGAAATTATTGTTTTAAGTGTATTAATATTTGGCGCGTTTCGCTAAGCCGAATGTACATCATCAAGGTTCAGAGTGAAATAAGAAATAGAAGAAGTGACTTCATAATAAACTTTGCAAACATACTGTCGTATGAATTTGCTTAAGCAGTCCATAAACGAGATAATTTTATTAAACTAGCTACAGGTTGTCATATGAGAAGTTTCACTTGAGTTCAGTTGCGCAGTGGCATATTTCTGTTATGTGCAGCGGAGCTCATTTACTTACTAAACGTCGACCACTCTGAGAAAAAGTACGCGTTACTTGTGTTACTGATTTGACAAATTGTAGATAGTAATTGGTAGGTACTCCAATTTATAATATCTCTAATACTAAAGAATTAATATTTTTTGCCATTTGTTTCCTTGGTGACATATTCTAATGTACACTGAATACAGTAAAATTGAAAAAAAAAAACCATTACTTTCTGAGTAAATATTATCATTTCACATCAAAAGTATGGTTCTAATGGCTCCGTTAATATTACGGGCTAACGTAATAATGTTAAAGTTATTGCAACTGCAAACTGCATTAAAATTATTTACCATAAACTAAAATGCTTGTTGATTAAATTAAAATGGCAATAATTAGGAGAAAACGACGTTGGTCATTTATTAACCATTCAATGGCATTGGCAATAATTATTATTTCCAAAAATACCTTAATTGGGTAACGTTTCAATCGTTTTCTATCTGGGATCCGAAGTTAGGATAGTGTTCTATTGAACGTATTATGTGTTTATATTTATGATTAACTCATAACCTATAATTATTTCGTGTGCTGAAGGTTATTGTGTATCTATTTTGAGTTATTAGTAGAAGTAATTTCGGTGCTATCGCAAATAGTTATACCCACCTTGCCACTTCAAGCATATACCAACTGTAATCAATATTATTACAGAGACTCCCCAACAGTTAGCAAGAAAATACAATCGTTCTTCTTGCTCTTTCCCTTAATAAATAAAAAAGCGACAAAATGGAAACAGTAAGTAAATGCCTATGGCGTTACAAGTTCACTAAATTTGTTTATTTAATTGGTCGCTATATTAGATAAGACAAATTACAATTTCTTTTAGATACAGATACCAACTGTATAATTTTATATTCATATGCAGTTCATAATAAATATATTTTGGAGACTTACTTCCGATTCAGGGAACGTAATCAAAATACAGTTTAACAGTAGTCCTATCGTTCTTGCTGCAATAAGTTTCAAGAGCAATTCCCAACGAAGTAGTCGGCTATGACATTTTTAATCAGTATGAATATCGTATTGTTCAAAGCTGCCGAGAAACAAGCAGGGCCTGTAAAGAAAATGGCATTGCATCTGTGCTAAGGCAAGACACTATACAGAATATTCAATAGCAGATGTTTGTCTCGTGAAGAAGGTAATTAGTATTATATTGTTCTTGTAACTGAGTTACTGAACGCTTACATTGTCGATAGATTCAACGGTTTGTGTATTAAGGCTTACAGAAGAATACTGCATTTGCACCCATATAAAGAGTCAGTCGTTCAAGAGTTGTTGCCAGTAGGTTTAGAAAACGGTGCACAGTTTAATCAGAAAACCTCAACAACGATGTTTTGCATGTGACTTTTTAGCTATAAACCATGGTTTCAGCTTAATCGCTACTTCAACTCCAAAAACTATCGTACGTGATCAATCTTTGTCGTTAAATTGAATAATGGAGCTACGTGTAAAACGATTTAGATCCAGGCACTAGATGGTCATAGTCAAGGATTTAGATCTACTGGATGATACTACTCAATACTGGTTAATATGAGCTCGAGTTCAGATATGTTAATTTGCTTGTAGTTTCGCTTATTTTTTCAGTATGTATATGTAAGAGTTATATTCTTTCGGTATTTTATCATGCTACTTAGTTTTAAATGCCAATTGATTTTAAATTTAAGTTTGTTAGTCCAAAAATATTAAAACTTGTTTTTACATACCTAACAAAAAAAAAAGATAAACAATTAATACTGACGCTACAATATCTATTTTTAGATTGGTAACGATTGTGATGATGTGTTTAAACGTATTTAGCTGGGTTTGCTTACTAGTACAGAATTTTGTAGTTAGAAAAACACTAAAGATTGCCACCAATTGGGTAAATTCATGTTCCAATATATTTAAATTTCCTTTGGTTAAATATAAGAGATAATGTATGACGAGCCAGCACCTTTCAATAAAATCAACGCCGTTTGAGACGTTTTTCTATTATGTTTTTGGAGAATTTTTAAAATCTTGAAATTAGGCTATTTTTGCAGTGCTTTTGTTCTCAGGCATAAAGCCGAGATTAAATATAATAAAAACCAATGTCGATTCCCACAAAATTTAATAAATGAACTATTTAACGTTTTCGGGTTAGCCATAACCCATCTTCAGACTAAAAACATATAAAACACAAATTTACACTTTCAAAAGAAAGGTATTATAAAATTGTTTAAATAAACTTACCCGAAACAACATTAGTACAAAGTACTTAAAAAATCAACATCAAAGGTGGTATCCAAATAGTTTACGGAGCATGTTGCGTTAAATTAACCAAACATTGTAACAAACCAATACCACAACGCCGGTAGGTCAAAATAAATAAAAATAATTCCTTGGAACGTCAGAATAACATTAAAATTCATATTTGAATTTAAATTTGAGATAACCCCAAATAAGAGGTGACATGAAGACAGATTTAAATTAATTAAACAACCTCGTGAACCAGACAGGAGATCATTTAATAAACATATTGTCAAATATTGTTAATTTTTTAAGTACTTTGTGCTAATGTTGTTTTGGATAAATTTATTTAAACAATTTTATAATATGTTTCTTTTTGAACGTGTTAGTTTGTGTTTTATGTGTTTTTAGTCTGAAGATGGGTTATAGGAAACCCGAAAACGTTAATTATAATTGTATAAATTAATTTATTAAATTTTGTGGGAATCGACATTGGTTTTTATTATATTTATTCAATCTATCCCACTATGAGCCATTGGGACTTCAACGAATTTAAAGAGGAGATTGTCAGGAATTCGTATAGACTTATATTGAAAAAAATAAGTCTGACTAATATTCTGGTTTCTGGTTTTCTTCTAAGTTTGCTTTGTATTAAATTTGCAGTAAAGGCTTCTATTTATATCTTATCAAAAGTGGAATATTTTTGAGTAACCGGACAGTAAATTTGGAATTATTAAAAATTGATCACATTTTGGGTTAAACAGTTTAACCGAACAAGAAGATTTTCAAGAAGCTGTGCAAGGTCTCGTAGATGAGCAAATACAACAAAAATAGAATGTTCTTTATGCCTTGTGGTGCTTTACACGTCCCAATATTAGCCGAAATTTAAGATTTTTGGGTAAGTGACGTTAATGTAAAATTTTTGTAAGAATCATACACACACATACACATCATATATACTTTGGAGGTAGGTTTAATTGGGATTGTTTACTTGAGGACATTAAAAAATAAATTAAATGGCCTTCGATTTAAATTTCTACGGTCATCAACAACTTAGCTGACAATATATATATTTCGAGGAAACGTGTTAACCTTGTCCATAAAAAGACTACAACAAAAACTAGTTAAAGTAGAAAGAACCAAACACAGTGTTCTATCATTGTGTATTCGGTCAGTTCCAATCCTTATAGTTAACGGTCGGAATTACAAAATTCTTGTACTGAGCTTACGATTTTCTTGAATTGTATATATAATTAAAATTTCTAATATCTGAGCGCACAAAATATTAAAGTGGACTATTTTGCAGCAGAAGTGTAATGGAAAGTGGGTAAACTGATTTCGTTGGTAAAGTTAAGTGCAAGGAAAGCAATGCTAGTACGAAAAGAATAAAAGATTCTTTAACGGTTGCTGGTAATTCAAACAGCTTCAGTTTTAAATTTAACAGAGTTATTTGAAGAAATTATGCTGCCAATTGGAAACGTCTTTGCAGCAGTTATAACTGCGTTGGCAGTTGTTACAGTTACTTATGTAATATATTGTAAATGGGCGTTCAGATCCTGGAAAAATAGAAATTTGGAGTGTTTCGAGGAACCTACAATTCCTCTTGGAAATGGGCTATGGCTGTGGAGAGGTAAAAACATAACCCCGGGAAAAATAGTGTACGATTTAATAAAACGTAGGGGATTATAACATGCAGGAGGTTTTATATTTAGCGCACCTATTTAGATACCAATTCATCCAGATGTATTGAAAAATGTGTTGCAAAACTATTTCGAATTCTTTTCACAACGGTTATGGGACGAGGAAGGAACGTACGACACTTTTGCAGCAAATTTGGCAATGGTTTCGGGCGATAGATGGAGCTATCTTCGAGGAAAATTAACTCCAGCATTTACACCAGCGAAAATGAGAATGCTATTTGATGGTATACTGTAATGCGCTCACCAAATGCAACAAGAACTGGACGGTACAAATAAAGAAGCACTTCATGTTACAAAAGTGGCTACTTGCTATTTCGCGGACGTTGTTGGTGCAAGTGCATACGGTTTGGATTGTAACAGTTTTAAAAATCCCAACTGGGAATTCATAAACCACGCAAAGAATATAATCCAAGTTCCTACGATGTAACGCTGCTTAAAGGGTTTGATAAAAGTATTCTTTCCTAAATTGTCAGAGTGGTTGAGAATATCAATATTTCCGGAAGAATCTACCGAATTTTTCATAAAATTTGCCAAGGACGCGGCGAAATTTAGAAAAACTAATAATGTCTTCGGAAACATCTCTTCCAGTTAATGTTGGATGTAGAAACGGAATTGAACATAGAAGAAATTGATGATGATGCAAGCAATAGCGCTAAAATAATCAAAGATATGGCATCTCAAGCTTTCCTATTTTTTGTTGCTGGCTATGCAACATCAGCAGTTACCTTGTCGTATTGTCTTCACGAATTGGCCAAAAATTTGGACGTTCAAGATAAATTGAGAGAAGAAGTAGACAGAGTCCTTACGATGTATCAAGGAAATATTACGTACGATGCTGTTATGGAAATGACGTATCTAAGCAAGGTCTTGGATGGTAGGTCACTTGATTTTTTTAGATAATAATCAAAAATTTCATATTACCTTTAAATTATCGATTCCTGGTCTTGTAGGGTTAGTCAAGCTAATTAACCATTTGTAAATTTTATTTAAAAAATGTGAATCGACTTATACATATACGATATACGTACAGTTGCAGACAGAATGGTGTGATCACTTGATGTTATCTATCACCAATGTGCTTTTACACAAGTTGCGATAGTTGTTGTTTTTTTTTATTGGTAGTTATTTTTATATCCTATATTAGATTCTATTACATAATCAAATAACCGCAATTATTCGTAGAAGTGACAGTAACTCTATATTTGAAATTCAGTCGTTATTTGGTGCGACAAAATAGTGTAACCGGTATATTTATTCATACTCATAAATTTATTAAATAAATGAAATACAAGAATATCTACATTAATATTTTGTTGAAAACACTTTAGCGTTAATGACCGCTTTGTTCCTTCTTGACATTCACTCGACAAGGTGTTTTGTAATGCAATCCAAGCCATGGTGTAAGGAGAGTACCTTACACCATGATACAAGCTTGTTGTACGGCATCAAACAGTAAATCAGACTAATTCAATTTGCGATCACATATGCGTCTTCCGACCTCATTCCACAAATTCTCTATTGATTGAGGTCGGGAGACTACGCTGGTCACTGCATAACTCTTTCGTTAACTTCTAGCCATTTTTTAAAGAGTTTTGGATCATTGTCATGTTAGAATAAAAATTCAAATAGGATTTATTATTTTTCAAATAGTAACATCACTGATGAAAAGATCTCAGATGTTGCAACGGATCCATTGCGCCAACAAGATAATTAATTGGACCCACTCCATGTCAAGAAAACGTTTCCTACACCGTAATATTCCCGCACCCAAATTCCACAGTTGATTTTGTTTATTTAGGATTTAATGTATTGCACTTAGGTCGCCGTACATAGGAGCCTCGGTGGTCCACAGCGAATTGTAGTCGTTCCGCTGTGGTTTCGAATCCCGACTGCTGCGGCCGCATTTCGCTTAGTTAAGTTTAGGGTGCATATTGGATGAATGGTTAGTGGGATAGGGACGCCCGTATCCCCTGAAGTAATGCGAAAGCGGTTCGGGGGGGGGGTAGTATGA
>JABXWE010015746.1:0-41979 GCA_014611495.1 Limonius californicus
CCCACTAATGTCGACGATCTTGCAGTATCAGTTCACACACCGCATTAATGTTTTTCGGAACAACAACCGATTTTGGAAACCTTCACGAAATCGTCGTTGACCGAACTACGGCCACGATTGAATTCGGTAAACCATCCATAAACACTGGTCCTTGATGGTGCTTCATCGCCAAAAATCGAATTAATTTTTATCGATGCACTGTTGTTGAGTTAATCTACGTCGAAAGTTGTAAAAAATAATCGCACGGAAATGTTCACGATTTAATTCCATTTTTTGGCCGATATGAATTTTTCAAGTTACTGTAAACAACACAAATAGCGCTCGTACGTCAAAACGTTCTGAGTACGTATACCGTCAAAAATGTTAAACTTTACGATACAGACGTCAGTCGCTAGATGGCAGCACTAGGGTTGCCCAATCCCGAAATATAAAAGGCAACCCTCGTAACTTAAGGTTTTCCAGAATGGTAATCAAGGTATAAGAACCCGAGCACCGAATTTTGGTTACTACCTGTACAAGTTGAAAATAAAAACATTTCTCCTTGTAATTCTCCAATAGTGAAGAATTGAAGTAATCATTTCAAGGGAAGGTGGGGATTTTGTTAAGTAACAATGTTGCGAATACTTAGAATTGTTATTAATGTGTCCAGAGTAACCCAGATTTCAGACTTCGTACAAATATTGCCCTTATTTAAAATAATGAGTTCAAATTAGTTTCTCTTGTACATGTAAAATAAGCTAAATACAGGGTGGCTTATTAGTACACCAAAGTCCAATATTGACATTTTAAAAATGATTTGGGAGTTTTTCTTTTTTAAGTAATGCAGTGCCAAAATGGGCTCATTATAACAGTATTTTTAAATATACGGTATGACTCGCTACAGCGGAGTACGAGGTGTGTAAATTAATTAATGAGACCGATTTTTTTTCAATATTTTTATTCGAATAAAATTACAATTCGACATTGTCTCCTTCAAAGTAACTGCTTTGGGAAGCCACACAGCGCTGGAGACGGTTCTTCCACTCGTCATAGCTGTGCTGGAACTCGGATATTGGAATAGCCTTCAGCTGGCCGGTTACAGTCGTTTGAATGTTTTCCAGTGTCCCAAAATGACGTCCCTTGAGGTGATTTTTCAGCATTGGGAAGAGGAAAAGTCACAAGGACTCAAGTCGGGCGAATAAGGAAACTGAGGAGCCACACGAATGTTTTTACTGGCCAAACAATCGTGTATTGGAATTGCTGTGTGACAAGGCGCATTGTCGTGACGCAACACCCAGTTGTTCTTGATGTTTGTTCTCACATGCGTGACCCTTTTTCGTCTTTCAACTGTGAAAGTGTTTCAACATTTGGTCTTGAGGCACAAACTCTTTGTGAACGATTCCCTGGCTATCAAAAAATCTTCGACCTGCTCATTCTTGCTTTTTTGGCCTCGGAGAGGTTGAAGTGTGCCATTCCATTGTGTGGCGCTTGGTTTCCGGGTCATACTCAAACACCCAAGACTCGTCACCAGTAATGAGACGTTCCAGACAATGGGCATCTTATTCAATCGATTCCAAAAAATCAAGGGACCTTTTCCTCCTTATGTCCTTTTGGTCCTGCGGGAGGTTTTTCGGAACCATTTTTGCGCAAGCTTTTCTGATCCCCAATTCATTGGTCAAAATCTGATGAACGGTGGTGTGAGTGAAATTTAACTCTTCCCCGGTCATTCTGACTGCCAACCGACGATCTGAATGCACAAGATCCCGGACTCTGTCTATCTTTTCATTCGGTTCTTGAAAATGAAGGCCTTCTACTTCGAGGTTCATTTTCAGTCGACTCTCTTCCTTCTGAAAATGCCTTAAACTACCAAAAAACCTGGGTCCTTGACAAAACACTGTCTCCGTAGGCCTGCCGAAGTTTTGCAAAAGTTTCCGTTGCACTCTGCCCAAGTCTGAAGCAAAACCTGATAGCACACCGTTGCGTTGCTTGAAATTGATGTAGCTCATTTTCAGAACGCACCAGAAAAACCGTTTCACGAAAAAAAAATGGCTATGGACAACCAAACGACTCTATCGAGTTCAAACTCGTACTGAATGCTATCACATGTTCACTTGCCGGCCCTTCTACTTCCGCGTCCCCAGTGTTGCCAGATCAAACGCTACGCTTCCAGTCTCATTACTTAATTCACAAACCTCGTATCTTCAAGAGCTATTATATTTTTAAATAAAGCACCCTGCAAATTTTTACATTTGAAATTCAGCGTAAAATTATCGTTCCAACGATTTTCTGTTGTTTGATTAAGGATGAGGCGTTGCCGAGTTTATACAAAAAATTTGAAAATGTTGGTCGGCACAAAGTTTAATAAATTAATTCGGTATTATAATTGGGTGCTACGATTAATTAGGAATACATATTTCGCAGTAATGTAATAATTATTTTGTGTTGTTGCTACTTTACTTAATAACCTGAACACTCTGTTTGTAATTTTTATTTAACATTTCCCATACGCATCGGAAACTTCAAAACGCGGTTTCTCAAAAACGAATCGACATAATTGTACAACATTTTCGGATTGTATAAAGAGCAGAAAAACCTGTCAAATTAACTATCACTCGATATCCCTAGTCATTTAAATGTTTTTGGTTGGTGGTATGGGGGCTAGGAGGATACAGTAGGGTGAATGATGTATGTATATGGTAAGAGATGTTCCCCTTCAAACTATTGTTGATCTGTCTCGCCGATTTTTTCATGTTTGTTCATCTACAGAAGTATGGAAGAGTGTAAAAATAATGAAAACTAACAACGCAAATAAAAGTAATAATATTATATCTACAAATGAATGGAAAAAGTATTACGAAGTTCTTCTTGTAGAGGCGAGACCAAATTATTTAGAAAATATATAATCGGACCAGCAAGATGAGTACAACAGTGGCCGAGAAGAAATTACTGCAGACAAAGTTAGAGCAAATATAATATGAATGAAAAATGGACGATCACCCGGTCCAGACGGAGTCTCCGCAGAACTAATAAAATATGGAGGAAAGAGAGCGAAAGAGTTGTACAACTAATGGAGGCTTGTTGGAATAAAAATCAAATCCCCAAACAATGGAAAACATCGTATATTGTATCAGTATTTAAGAAAAGCAACAGAAGGGAACCTGGAAACTACAGAGGTTTAAGTGTAATAGTACTTTTAACAGACTGTTCGGGAAAATATTACAAAACATAATAAGAGCGGATATTGGTGATCGAATCGGAGAAGAGTAAAGTGGGTTTATCCCCGGAAGATCATGTTTGCATAACCTGTTCATATTGCAACAAGTATCAGAAAAGAAAATGTCAAAAGGAGAGGAAGTACATCTTGCCTTCATTGACTTAGAAAAGGCCTGCGATTCAATACAGCGATGTCAACTTTGGGAAGCTCTACAGTACATAAAAACGGATATTCGGCTCGTTAAAATTATAGAGGAACTATATGAAGACACTGTCTCGTACGTAAAAATTGGAAGACAACTCTCTAGTTGCATACATACCAATAAGGGACTCAGACAGGGTTGTAGCCTGTCTCCGTTGATCTTCAACATTTATGTAGAAGTCGCTTTCCAGAACTGGAAGAGGCATTGTGGGCGAATGGGTATTCCGATAATCAACGAGACATTGTTCACCTTAAGTTTTACTGATGATCAGGTAGTGCAAGCTCAAGACGCATATGATCTAGAATTCATGATTAAAAGATTATACAAGAAATATGAAAAGTGGGGATTACAAGTAAGCTTGCAGAATACAGAGTATTTGGTAATAAATTCATAAGTTAGATTTGAAGTACTGATAAAGGATGATGTACAAGTCAAATAAGTTGATGCGTTTAAATATTTGCGTGCATAAATTACGGTTTAGGAACCTTTGAAATAAAGAATAGAGTCCAGCAGAGCAGAAAAGTAATTGGGGCCTTAAACCCCATATGGTGGGATAAAAACATATCAATAAAAAACAAAAAGGAATAGGTCAAAAAATGGTTGAGTCAGTACTGTCATATGGATGTGAGGTGTGGAGTATGAATGCAGATATAAAGAGAAAACTTACAGCTGAAGCAATGGACTACTTACGGAGAAGTGCGGAAGTATCCAGGACGGAACATCCCCAACATAGAAATCAGGAATCGAATGGGAGCCAATGAAACAGTAATCGATAGAGTTGAGAAACGGAGCCTAAAGTGGTTTGGGCATCTATTGAGAATGCCAGAGAATAGATGGCCCAAGAAGATATTCCATTGGCAACCACCAGGAAAAAGGAAAAGAGGGAGACCACGACGGTCCTGGAACGAGGGTATCGGGCAGGCAGTGGCAAGCAGAAATTTAGAGGAGGATCAGGCAGGGGAAAGAGAGATTTGTTACGAGATCCTCAGTAAAATAAATTGTAAGATAGCGTTTTTTCTTCAAAAGCTGACGTGTAGTTTTGAAACTGCGATGTTGTAGCCAGTCCTAATACAAACTTTGCGATTTTTTGCTGTCCTCACATTCAAAATTAAGGCTGTTACAGGTTTTTGAAAATTCAGGCTCGACAACCATTCCGTAAGGGCTACAATATTTTGGAAGTGACTACCTACAAGATTAGTAAAATGTAAAGAAATTAACGAAACAGTATTTTTTTAATAAACCCTGAAAGCAGGAAGCTTGTTTTTAGTAAATTTTTCTGCAAAATTAATGCAGTTTTGAAGATTTGGTAGGACATGTTAATTCATATAGAGTGACTGGTTGCTGATCTTCGTAAGACGTTTTCGAGAAGTTCAATCATAAAGCTTGTTTATCAAAACTTAGCTTCAGACACTTACATTGCCCTTCTTTAGCCTGCCTACTAGCGCAAAACGGTTTTGCTTCCAGTTCAACCATCAGTAGGTACAGTTTTATTATGTTAGTGGGTACATCAGTAAAGGGACCTCGATGGGGCAGTGCGAACAAGCGTTGTCAGTCGAGGTCACAATGAAATGCGGTCCGATCGGCCGCGTTGTCGAACCGCGGCTGAGTCTACTGTATTTCACTTACTTAGTTAAGTTTAGGGTGCATGTTGCATGAATGGCTAGTAAGTAAGGGACGCCCTTAGCCCCCTGAAGTAATGCGAAGCTCTTCCGGGGGGTGTGAATGTTAAAAAAAGTGGGTACATTAGTCGACGTATCCACTACATATGACTTTACTGTCTAAACGCGAAAATTGGGTGTGTCCCTAAATTAGATACTTTGGAATAGAAACGCACATTTTCATGTTATTATTATGACATTAGAACGCTGACTGATACAGCTGTGTCATGAAACAGCTTTCACATAGTGAAGATAGAAATTGTTGATATCTTTATATATACGAGGTGTGTTCTATTGAAACTCATTTTTGCTTTATAAAAAATTTATTCAACAATTTAATTACAAATAATTACCTTCACAGTTAAGGCACCTACCCCATTGTTTTATTAACCGACGTATACCCTACTCACACAATTCTTGTAGCTGCTGATTGAAGAAGTCTTCCACAGCTATCTGTACTTCTGCGCCAGACTCAAAATGTCTACCTTTTAACGCCTTTTCAGCAGTGCAAACATACTCTGTTTTAAAATCCTCCGTTTCTTTCGTTGAAGATTTTCTTTTACCACATTAGCGACATGAGGCCTAGCCTTGTCGTGCAGCAAAATGACCCCACGCGTAAGTTTTGCTGTCTTATTGCTTGATGAAGCTTGTTCAAAGTTTCATTCTACATATTTGCATTAATATTTAGCCAGGTTCCTTAAACTCTATCAACTATGCTATGGACAGATCCTACACTCGCACCAACAATTTCTGAAATTTCTCCAATTGTAATTCGATGATTTTATCTAATAAGGCCTTCCACACATACCATATTGTTTTCTGTTAATGTAGTACACCGTGCACCTGGTCGCGGCCCACCCATAGTTCCTTCTTTTCCATTCTTAAATTTTCGGCACCATTCCTTCACATTTGGGTGCGCAATACATGCATTTCCATACAGTCGCATTCGCGTATGAATCTGCAATGGCTGCACACCCTCAGCGCGTAAAAATTGTAGGACCGCATGCTTATCAAACTTGGGCGGATTTTCAACAACATTCAAAATAGAAATTTTAAAAGTCAGATTCAAATTCAAACGCAACAAACTTATTAATGTGTTGCTTACAAACACTACTAACATTAACAAACTTCATTTAAATTATTGCATTTTTTTCAAAGCTAAGTTGATCAAAGATGGGTTTCAGTTGAACAAGCCTCGTACATAGCAGAAATCTAACTCATAACTACCTACAACATATAACTGCTAAATTAAAATAACACTTTTTCATTTAATAATTCTTACGCAGCTTACGCTTACGATTTGCATGGTAGAATCTTCTAAAAAAATAGTAATTAAACTATAAATTAGGATGCCGGCCTCGGTGGTCTAGTGGTTAGCGCACTTGCCTTTGGATCCAAGGAACTCGGGGTTGAATCCGACCGAGGTCGTGAGATTTTTCTAGCGGGAATAAATCTGAAAATGCGCCTTCTGTCGGATAAGAAGTAAAGCCGTAGGTCCCGTGCCACAGCGATGTGTGGCACGTTAAACATCAACTGGGGTTGGAGCTACCCCAGATAGGCAAAATTCTTAGGGAGTGCAATAAGCCAATGATGGCTGCATTGCTTAGAGATGCTTGGAAAACCGCGTCCTAGATCTCGCTCTTTCAAATACAATACAATCATTTCGGATAAGAAGTGTTGTTGTTCGAGATAAATCGATATTTTATTGATTAGTATGTATATTTACATTCTTCTGGTAGTCCATGCAATGCCCAACATTTGTATTTAAAGAAATTAAATGTCTGTTAGGACTTTAACAAAATTGTTACTGTAACGAACGCGGAAAAAACACAAATGTAGACATATTAGGGGGTGGAAACTGAAATGTTTCTATTACCTAATGGTATTTTATTAAATAATAAGAATTTTTACTTGTCGTGGCATGGAAAGTTTATTTAAGATATGAAATATCAATTGGGGTAATTGTATAACAATATTCGCGAATAGAGTACGAAAAATATCTTTTTATAATTTTTTACTGTTTAGAACACATTTTAAAGCATAAATACTTAGGCAGGTGGTCTTTATTATAATTGTTCAGAAGAAGCACAGCAAATGCCCATGTTTAAGGAGTAGAATTAATATTGATCTATAACTTTAACACACTTTTCTTGAGTGCAATGTTACAAACTGATCCACAAGTCGACAGTTTTGCAATGAATGCCCTTCACCTAATTTTTGCGGCGCCCAAACCAATATTGACTTATATTTGTTATTTTCATTAGCCGCGTTCCCAGAATTATACGACATCATCCAGTTGACTAACTTAACAAATTGCTGATCAGTCGGCGGTTAAGATAGTTCGGATTTAACATAAAATTGTTATGTGTAATTCCCGTTTACTAATTTTTACCATTCATAAAATACAATTCTAGAATATATGTTTTTGCCCTTTTTTAAACGTTTAAATATGTAAATGACCAGAGATTGTTTAAAATACGAGAAACCTTTGGCGAAGTGTTTCGTCCATTTTTTTCTTCTTTGTCGTGAGTGATACATACGAAATTATTTCTAGCAAGTCAGTTGTTTCAAGTGTTGTATAGCCGGCAAAATTTTCGATGGCAGTTGTACATTATATGTAATATATCGTGTTTTACACGTATTGTACCGTAAAATATATTATCAGAAAGGTAAATGAATTCCTAAGCTTCTGAATAAATTGGCAGAGATTCGAAAGATACCTTCTTCAGTTCCGTCGAATTTTAATGCTCTGTCATACTTATTGTTTAAAGCGGGGGTCGGCAATTTTTCCGAGAGATCGGGTCACTTGAATAACCAATAAGTGGCGGTGGGCAGGTGGGGGTGGACGTCATGCGACACTTCTAAGAAAAGGGTTTTTCTGTAAGCTTAGTTATGAAACCAATGACGCTATTTTAATCCTTAAGTCTAGAAGTGGTATATTATTCGATCCACAAAATCTTGAATCCATTCTCTGTACTAGGTGGTGTGGTGGTAATCACTATCCTCCTGGTGAGTACCTGCGAGCTACTGGGGTTGTGGTAGGTTCTAGTATACCACGTTACAGTTTCATCATCATACAATCAGTTTGACGATTAGTGAAACCAATAGGAATCGAAATGTGACAGCCTACAATTGGCTGTCGAAGCAAAAGCGTGCAAGATTTAAAATTTTTTGTTCATGCACTAAAAATTGATATATTGGACTAGTAAAATCGACGGCCGCAACGGAACGATAAGAATTTTAACATTTAAACATTAAGCGGGTTGAACTATAAAGAATTTTTGGCGACACAACGCGGGCTTCAAGAAAAGTCCTAGAGGGCCCCATACGACCCGCGGGTTTCCGACCACTGGTTTAAAGGATGGCAGACAGAATCAGAAGAGTTTCTGTCTGCGTACCAAGCTTTATTAAAGATAGATTAGAATGGGTTTTAATTTCCTATTTATGATTTATTGGTAATGTGTTTTAATTTAAAACGATATGGTACGTGTAGCTGTAGTTGTAAACACAAGTCTCTGTTAGATGGAATATTGTTATATTTGAGTTATGATGCAAAAAATTTCTTAGGGCAATTTGTAGAGCTTTATATATTAAAGAACTTGTATAGACTTCATCACGGCTTATCAAGCAATTCAATTGTCGAGGTTACCAGCCTTTCAGAAATTTCAAATCGTAAAATCGGATCTTATGATATGTATTTGAAAGAAAATATTTTGTGTTTTACAGTAATACTTAATTGTAGCAACTAAACTATACTTTTGTAACATTTGAATAATTGTGTAGATATTTTCATGAAGCAAACCTGGAAGCTTTTGTAATTTTAAAGCACATGATTCTTGGGCGTTGATAATATATTGGATATCGTTAGAACATACATTTTGTTAGACAAAATTAGTATCCACATTAAAAAGTCTATATCCTCACAATTATATTATGAAGAAAATCGACATATGAATAAAAAAATTGACGAAGTCTCCAGCTGTGTTTTTATTTTGTACTATTGTTAGTGTGTTTGCTATTGTAATCAGAGCTTTACATTGTGTCGTGTCAGCTGCAGCGGTTACATGAAGAGTTGCATAATGAATGTAGCTAAATATTCAATTCGAAGTGGAGGATAGAAATAATTCTACAATTATAGAAAACAGCAGCTTATCTGTTGTTTCAGCCGAAACCGGATAACAACGGAAATATCGAATGTTTTTCCAAACTTACATGGTAAAATCGCAGGAATATGGTCCCGATCAATTTGTGCCTGAATATATTATAATTGAATTTATTTCGAAAATTCTTGTGAGGGTAAATAGAATTTATGGTGTTTCAAACTTATTGAATACTTTATCAGAACAAGAAATAAAATAGTATTTTTTGTTATTATGAAAATTCTCTCAATAATGTTGGCACTTTCTGGAATTATCAAGATTAAGATTTAATTTCGGCCTGCCTAGATTTTGTGTACTTGGAACGGACAAGGATTTATGCTTAGTACGAGGGTTGCCTTTTATATTTCGGGATTGGGCAACTCTAGTGCTGCCATCCGGCAACTGACGTCTCTATCGTAAAGTTTGACGTTTTTGACGGTATACGTACTCAGAACGTTTTGACGTACGAGCGCTATTTGTGTTGTTTACAGTAACTTGAAAAATTCATATGGGCCAAAAAATGGAATTAAATCGTGCACATTTGCGTGCGATTATTTTTTACAACTTTCGACGTGGATTAACTCAACAACAGTGCATCGATGAACTTAATTCGATTTTTGGCGACGAAGCACCATTAAGGACCAGTGTTTGTCGATGGTTTACCGAATTCAATCTGGCCGAAGAATTTCGCGAAAGTCGTCCAAAATCGGTTGCTGTTCCGAAAAACATTGATGTGGTGCGTGAACTGATACTGCAAGATCGTCATGTGACTTATCGTGGGATTGAGGTATCCTTGGACATTAGTGGGACCAGCATACATTCAATATTGCATGAACATTTGGCCGTACAAAAGATTTGTTCTCGTTGGATCCCATATAATTTGACAATCGCTCAAAAACAAGCTCGTGTCAATTGGTCGCAAGCAATGCTCAAAAAATTCGATAGCGGTTCTTCAAAACATGTGTATGACACCGTGACGGGCGACGAATCGTGGATCTACGCGTATGAGCCCGAAAGTAAACAGCAGTCGACTGTATGGGTCTTGCAAGGCGAGCCAAACCCAACAAAAGGCGTTCGTGCTCGAAGCACTTTTGAAAAACAATAAAGCCATTTTCGACGATAAATGTTTATTTTTGTTCTCTAATCCCGAAATATAAAAGGCAACCCTCGTATATCTTGTTTGCCAGGACAAGAGTACTTTCTCCTTGCTTCTTGCTTGCCAAGAATTAGGATAAGTGCTAGACCAAGTCATGTTTAGATTATGTATACCTTGGAGCAGATAAGGGTTTGTTATTGAGCTGTCTTGTTTGCCAAGAATCCTTCATCGGTATATGCATGTATACTGTTTGTGGACCCATACAATTTAACGTTTCGTAAATCATTGCAGCTTGAATTTCCGCGGTACCATGTTGATTTGACAGAATTGTTAATGCTGTTGGAATACAGCTATAAGCCAGCGTTTCCTTCCTAACCTATCTTAGAAGTATGGTGTGATGCAGTGATTCCATTTCGACATGAGGTCAAAGTACATACATACAATTGAGCAATTTCCAACTGAGTTATTCGTTCTTGACTTGTTGCCAATTGAATTATTTCCAATTAACTGGTCTCCACTTTGTAAGAGGTTCCTAACCGAGTGATTATTACTTTAGTTGTTCCCATTGAAACTAATCGCAATAGTTTCACTGAAACAACTATTTCCAGTTGAGCTGGCCCCAATTAATTGGTCCTCAATTCAACAGTTGAGCTTTCCCAATTCAGTTGTTTCTAATTGAATTGTTTCTAAACGGCCCTCAATTGACTAGCCTCCAAGTTATTTTTACTTGAATGGTTTGCTGCTGATGTATATGCAATCGAGTGGTTTCACCTAGAGCAGTCTCTAATTGAGCTATTTTACATTATCTATTCCCAGTTCAAGTATTTCCAGTTAAGCGGTTTACAACTGAGTTATTCTTACTTGATTTGTTGCCAATTGAGTTACTCCCAATTGACTGATCTCCACTTCTTGAGAGGTTCCTAGCTGAGTAATTATTGCTTTGTTTGTTCCTAGTTGAGCTAATCTGAATTCAGTTGTGCCTCATTGGAACTGTTTCCAGTTGAGCTGACCCCAATTAATTGGTCCTCAATTCAACAGTTGAGCTTTCCCAATTCAGTTGTTTCAAATTAAATTGTTCCTAAACTGCCCTCAATTGATAACCTCTAAGTTATTTTTACTTTAATGGTTTCCTGCTGATGTATATGCAATCGAGTGGTTTTAACTAGAGCAGTCTCTAATTTATTGAGCTATTATCTATTCCCAGTTCAAGTATTTCCAGTTAAGCGGTTTACAACTGAGCTATTCTTACTAGACTTGTTGTCATTTGAGTTATCCCCAATTGACTGATCCCCACTTGCTAAGAAGTTCCTGAGTGATTATTACTATAGTTATTCCCAATCGAGCTAATGCCAATTTAGTTGTGCCTCATTGGAACTGTTTACAGTTGAGCTGACCCCAATTAATTGGTCCTCAAGTCGACAGTTCCTAATTGAGCTGATTCCCACTTCTTAAGAGGTTCCTAACTTAGTGATTATTACTTTAGTTGTTCCCAGTTGAGGTGATTTTAATTAAATTGCGACTCAATGAAACTGTTTCCAGTTGAGTTGGTCCCAATTAATTGATCTTCAACTCAACAGTTCCTAGTTGAGTTGTTTCTAACTAAATTTTTTCCAGGCGGTCTTCAATTCACCAGTCTTTAAGTTGTTCTTACATGAATGGTTTCTTATTGATCTATCCCAGTCTAGTGGTTTCAACTAGAGTGGTCTCTGACTAAGCTGTTTTTGCATTACCTATTCCCAGTTGAGCATTTCCAGTTGAGCGGTTTACAACTGAGCTATTCTTACTTGACTTGTTGCCAATTGACTGATTTCCACTTCTGAAGAAGTTCCTAACTGAGTGATTACTACTTTAGTTATTCCCAGGTGAACTAATCTCTATTCAGTCGTGCCTCATTGGAACTGTTTCCAGTTGAGCTGACCCCAAATAACTGGTCCTCAACTCAACAGGTCCTAGTTGAACTAATCCCCACTCCTAACTGACTGATTATTACTTTAGTTCTTCCCAGTTGAATGGATGGATGCAGAAAGGGACTTCAGTCAAAGTCATATAGTTTTGAGGAATCGATAAAAAACTATTTTTTAATTTGTTAAATGGTTTTTTGTATGTTCTGCTTATATAATCTGTTAGATATAGACTAGTTGGAGTATTACAATAGGTTATTTCTTTTTTGAATATTTTCATAATTTTTATTTTTGACTTTAATGTGTCTTGACTGAAGGCCCTTTCTGCATCTTCCAAAAAATTAAAAACGAAAAAATTAATTTGTGAAAATATTTTATTTGTAGAACTTTATTTTATAGTAAATTTAAGTGAAATTACTTAATATTTAATCACTGTCACAATCGGTATTGTTTATTGTCGGCCATAATATTATTTCATCATAATATTCGCGAAATTCTTGTGGGACAAAAGCCACAGCTCTCTTAATGTGGTCCATTTTTCCTTCTTTGATGGGCAGTTTTCCAGTGGAATATGCCGCTGCCTTAGGGAGTGGTGGATTTTTATTTCCTGCTTTTATTAATGTAAATGTATGTTTTACAAAACTTTCAATGTAATGTGAGCACTCTACGGAGCCCAGAAGCTGACACTTAAAGGTAAACTGTCTAAAAGAGCTGATTCCGAACTGCACTTTTTGGTCCTTTGGAATTCCTCTTCTAGATGTTTCTATCGACACGCAGTTTTTTTTATAGTATAATGGCCACCAATTTTTGAAATCAGTGATATCTTTGGTGCTCACTTCTTTAACAGTAAATTTGTTTGATTTGCTGCTTTTTATGATTAATGTAATTTCATGTAATGTATAAAAACGGTCGCGTTTTTTAATGTTCCGTTTTATTGTACTGAAATCTCTATCGCAAGGTAGAAAGGAATGTCCCCGAATAGGAAATCTATAAATTATTTTCGTAAATCTTCCAGAATCTGTAAGATTTAAAAGTAACCTCGCTAGCGCATGGTTTTTATTTTGCCCGCTGCAGTTATCGCTGTACAAATGAATCTCCGTAATATTTTCAGGAACTTGTTTTAGGTAATCTAGCAAAAAAGAGCACACTTCATTAGGGCCTTTCTTTGCTTGTCCTTCGTGATATAAGTAAATCGCAGCCTTATATTTTTTATATCATGGATACAGAATACGTTGACAGTCAACTGCCTGAGGTAGAACATGTCAGATACAGGTACTGTGGGTAACTGGAGGTTTTGCATATAATCGAAAGCCAAAGCTAGAACATGTTCTTCGTTTTTCCCTTCTTCTTTTTCATATTTCAGAGCATTGTAAAACTTTTTAGTTCTTCTTTTATGAATGCAGAGTTCGGCAGCAGCAGATCGTTTAGCAGCTTCATTTAACTGTGTATTTTTCAATTTTAAATCTAATTCTTCACAAACAGTGCAGCAGTCTACTTGAGGTCGTCCAAAACGCAAACAAAAATTTTCATTAAAGAAGTTGCAGTAGAACGAGTAGCTTACATTAACGGTAGGATGTTTTTCCTTAAAGAGCTCATACATAACTTTAACATTAAGGGTTGCACTTAGATATTTTATTGGCTTGCTCGCATAATGGCTTTCTTTTACAGGGAAAGATTCAATGTGTTGTCGAACAAGAACGCATGTTTCTGCTGAAAGAGCATTTCCACTGGCATTTTTTCCTCTCATATCTTTGGGGCATTTTCCTAGAGTACTTAAATTTCTAATCCTTTTTACTCGTTTTATAGTAATCGCAAATAAAGACAGAAATGCCTTCACACAAATTTCTTTTCTAGCATCTCCTATAATGACATGGTATTTAAAAGATTTTGAATTAACCCTAAAGTTTTCTGCTTTTCTGGGGCGACGTTGCTTAACATCCAAAACATCTATGAGCCCCTGTAGAAAAATGTCTTGTTCGTCTTTAGAAGAATAATCATGAAAACGATTAAAAATTTCGATTTTATTTTCCGCATATATTAACTCGGTGCATTTTTTCTTGCAACTGCAATAGACACATACATTTTAAATAATTTATCTATTAGTTACCGATTCCTTTTAAATTTACCTGCACGGGGGTCCCGTGTGCTTCGCTTCAACGTCTTTACCCTTATAATTCACGTATTTTTGTCCTTTTATCCTAGCAGTTTTTATTTTATTTCTTTTGTACTGTTCTGGCGCACTCTTTCTTTTTTTTGACTTTACCTCGGACATAATATCACTAATAATTGATTACAGTACACAGCAAATTGAAAAACACAAGCACAAGTCGCCCAACTTTACGTTTCACAACCTACTGTCAAGTTTAGTGTCAAAAAAATGTCTCATGGCTGCCTACCAGTCCTATGTTCGTTTTGCGCAGGAAGGTCTTCAGTCAGTGACTGAGGCCTTTTCTGCGCAAACTCGGCAAGCGAACGGGTTTTATTTTGTCAACCGTAGGTCTGACTGAGACCCTTTCATCATAGAACGATGCAGCGCCCCAAAAATATAGCGGCCATATATTCAACTCGATTTTGCCAAAAAATGACTGAGTCCCTTTCTGCATCGACCGATTCAGTTGAGGTAATTTTAATTAAATGAAACAGTGAAACTATTTCCAGTTGAGTTGGTCGCAATTAATTGATCCTCAACTCAACAGTTCCTAGTTGAGTTGTTTCTAATTAAATTTTTCACAGGCGGTCTTCAATTGACCAGTCTTTAAGTTGTTCTTACATGAATGGTTTCCTATTGATCTATCCCAGTCTAGTGGTTTCAACTAGAGCGGTCTCTGACTAAGCTGTTTTTGTATTACTTATTCCCAATTGAGTATTTCCAGTTGAGCGGTTTACAACTGAGCTATTCTTACTTGATTTGTTGCCAATTGAGTTACCCCCAATTAACTGATTTTCACTTCTTAAGAAGTTCCCAACTGAGTGATTACTACTTTAGCTATTCCCAGTTGAGCTAATTTCAATTCAGTCGTGCCTCATTGGAACTGTTTCCAGTTGAGCTGACCCCAATTAATTGGTCCTCAACTCAACAGATCCTAGTTGAACTAATCCCCACTCCTAACTGAGTGATTATTACTTTAGTTCTTCCCAGTTGAGGTAATTTTAATTAAATTGTTACTCAATGAAACTATTTCCAGTTGAGTTGGTCGCAATTAATTGATCCTCAACTCAACAGTTCCTAACTGAGTTGTTTCTAATTAAATTTTTTCCAGGCGGTCTTCAATTGATCAGTCTTTAAGCTGTTCTTACATGAATGGTTTCCTATTGACCTATCCCAGTCTAGTTGTTTCAACTAGAGCGGCCTCTGACTAAGCTGTTTATGTATTATTTATTCCCAGTTGAGTATTTCCAGTTGAGCGGTTTACAACTGAGTTATCCTTACTTGAGTCGTTGCCAATCCAGTTATTCTCAAAAGAGCGGTCTCCTTTTCCAACTGAGTGATTTCTGTCTGAGTTCTCAAGGAAAGTATTCTCAACGGAGTGGTCTCCGATTGACCGTTATCCAATTGAGTGCAAGTTAACTGAGTTATTCACAGTTGTGCTATTGCCAATTAATAGCTTTTGAATTACGTTCTTTCCCATTGATTTGTGTTCAAACCTGATCAAATTTAATTCTAAAGTAATCTAATTAAAGGCTCATAATTTGCTAACCTTTGACTAACCGGAATTTGAGCCATTCAACTCAGAATGAATTTAGATGCTCTCAGTTAAGGACTGTTGAATTTGGTTTTTATTATATAATGAAAATTATTGTAATTGTGGTGTTTGTAAAGATATTAGAATGTTCCTGTAAATATAAAAATTCGCATAATAAGCGGTTTATATTACAGAGATATATCTTGTAATACTCTGTATATTGATGCAGTTCTTTTGCCTCCGGTTTCACCATGCTCAGAGACCTAACGCTAAATTGAGTATAATTGTTTGTATAATTGTTTCAATTTTTAATGAGGCTAATGAAGATTCCGAAAAGTTGCAACATTTTTCTAAAATTCCCCAATGTAGGCGTTAGTAGTTTTTAGTAAATAACATATTGATCGCATTTGTCGGTACTAATTCGACATTGGTGAAGTAGCGTATTGATTTCTGGTCACGTGGGACGTTGCGGCGCATTCGCAGCCGCCTTCAACCTCTCCAAGACGTCACAGAAAGACAAAATGACCGTAGCAGGGTGTTTTTGAGACGGACCATGTCGCGCAGAATATTATTGTGGGTGAGAGCACCGAAATTGTGATTTCGCCGACTACTTTGTGCGCCGCTTTCGACATTGTGCAGTTACTCCGATGCACCGGAATTAGGTAAGAGCCAAATTGGACGTCTTACAAATGTCAAGGGTAGCTGCCGTAATTAGAGTAGGGATGGTTTTTTGCATGCGATGCTTTATCATAGTTTGAGTTAGACGACTTAATAGAATTCCGAGTCGGTTTAGGCCGATTTCCATGGATTCTACCCATTTTCCGTGCCGTTTTAGAAAATGGATTTTATTGCGCGACGACGGCGATCAATACCAAAACCCAAGGTGTTATAAAAATGCAGTGCAGGTGTTGTGTTTACATGCAGGCGCTTTTGGAGATAAGTTGTCTGCAGAAATTGCTAATTGGATCAAGGTTTTCACCATGTCCGTCGAAAAATTCTACACTGCGGATGTGGAAAAATATTAGTCAGGGGAATTCTGAAAATATTAACGAAATTAACCGAAGGGTTGTCGCAGCCAGCATATGTTCGATAGCGAATCGAACTTCCACCCTTGGCTTTAAACCTTAATTAGATTAAAATTTAAATTGTCCAGATGCAGCTTCAAATAAAGGGAGAGGGGCTGCATGACGCATCTTTCGCGTATTGAGCGATCGTTCTGGTAATCTTCATTTGCTTTAACTAGAAAAGTCTGATCGATACTGGACCGAGGGGATTTCGAAAATTCGACTCTTAAGTAGCCGGGACCGTAACTTAGGCCGACAAAGTTAAAAAATAAACAGGAGACGGAATATACGAGCACGAAACTAAGAACTCAGGTAACGAATGGATCTCTAGAGGCCAGGGGATACCAAATTCTTAAATATTTATGTACGCCAAGCCACGGAAAAACGAAGCGGCAAGATAAATGTTGCACAAATGACGCTCTCAAAGCCCTCACGTTCATGGAGTGTTAACCGACGTAAGTTATAGTATCGCTACTTTAGCCTAATTCAAATTGGCCATTCTTCATTGCACAAGAAATTGGAGGATTATTTTTAACAGCGAAATTATAAAAGTGATGTTACAAGTGTGGGCGATCCGGTCATCACATGCGAAGCTGTAGGTGCATTGGGTATTTTCCGTGGAAGTGCGTACACGAAGTTATTTTAACAGGAAATTAAATAATCATACATTTCATCTAAAAACCACACGAAAATGGAATCAACCAATACTCGCAGTGTTGACGTAAGCAATTATCGACACAGTAAATATTAATGAATAAAAGCAGCTTTTATCTACTCTTTTATGTGTAATTCTACCCTGGACAACGGTAATTTGGACAGGGGCGATTACGTAATAGGAACTTGATCGCAGTTATAGTTAAATAACATTTTTATTTGAAACTGCCAATGTATCAAAAATTCATAGCAACATGAGAAGTCTGACAGTTTTCGGAGTTTACAGAGTCTGTAGAAGTGTAGATGAATTATTTAGCATCAGCTGCTTTAATTACTTCAACATTCTCGTTATCTCTGTATCACGAGCGATTATTTTTATGGTATTGGTTCAGCTATAAAAGGTTACCTTAGGAAAGAAGAGGGTCGACTCTGAACTTTGGATATGGAGTTGAATTGGAAAACATCGTCTAGGAAACAAATATATGCATTACATCCTGCCCCTTCGTTCATAGAACCCAATTCAGAGCATCAAATAAAAAAAAGGAGCCTCTAAGGGGAACAAAATAAAATTTGAATTTCTTCCTCCATTGATCGTAAAATGCTGCAAACAAACGTTGCTTTAGCGCAAGTTTTCTTTGTTAAATACCAAATTGCTCCAAGGAAACCACGACCTACGTGCCCTTGCTCCACAATTCTTAGAAGCGACACGTAGTCGGTTTGTAGGTGCCCGTTTTTCTTGTAAAAGCCCCTTTGTCTCCCATTTCCCAGGCTTCGTAGCATTGTCCCGAGGACCTCTTCCGGTCTATTCATTCCACTTACGCTGTTCTTGTTGCTCCGACGTCGTTTGATGCATACTAACTTCTCATCAGGTTCAGTGCGACCTGCAAACATTTTCCAGTATTGGGGTAATAGAACCTTTACTTGGTTTAAGACGACGGATGTAATTCTGCAAGAGGTTTGTTGAAATTCTCTGCTTTCCTGACTTGACTCTAATGTTTAGACATACCAATGGTTGCAATGATTCTGAGCTATTTCTTACTGGGGTTATCGTTTGCTGAATCTTGTTATGTTTAAGGTGATTTTCAAAGATTTATATATTTTCCAAGATTTCAAGTACAGTATCTGTTAATATATCTATGATCTTCTTATGCTTATACTTAATATAACTAGCATTCCTGATTTTCTTGATAAATTTGGGTTGGATTATTCAAAGGACGATGGTGTTTTTTGCTATTAAATTGCTTTGAGGGGTTATAGAATAGCAAATATGAATGATATAAATTTCATACCCTGATATATCATAACGTCTCTACTCCAGGATTCAGAAAAACCGTTCCTTATTTGAGTTTGAACCTTCCTCATGACTCAATTTGTAAAGTTCTAAACACTTGCGAACTCTAGAAAAACATATCCACAGACATTTTGAACCCATTTCCATGCTCAAGTTTCCTTCCATCCCTTCTATTCAAACAAGATAAATTTCTCTCTCACTAGTTAATAAACTGCTACAAAATCCCCTTAAATCCTGAGTAGAACAAACAGTAGGATACCGAATTGCTACTAACTAGCCGTTCCAGGGTTCAGTGGACAATTCATCAGTTTATGGCCCGTTGTGGAGGGAATAAACATGGTCGTTTCGCTACAGACGTCTCTTCCGAAGGGACAACGTGGCGTAATCAAGTTTTTATGTCCCGAAAGGGGTAACGACCGCCGACAGTTACAACAGAATCATAAACTATACGGCGAAAACTGCATGGACCAACGAAATGTTTTTATGTGCGGAATGGAATGAGAAGCATAATACTTGCTTATTTCTCACCTTCCGATTGGGAAGACAAGGAAGACAATAAAAGTAAACTCGGAAGCACCTATTGGGTGTAATGAGGCTTTCCTTGTGAATGCGCGGAATTAATTAAATTCCTTGGAGGGTATTGAGGATTCTCAAACAATGGCTGCACAGGGTAGGTCTAGAGAAGCTGTGATTATGTGGGCCTAATGCTGACCAAACCACAAAAGACGAGAAATTAATTATAGTATTAATTAAAGTCATTAAAATGACTATGGCAGTCGCTGATGAAAGCGAAAGTGTAGATTGGATTTCTTGAACAGTATGAAGATCTAAGTTTGTATGGAGGGTATTCGAGTCCATTTAACTTGGATTAATGAATGTAGTTAATGAAATGTTTCTTACAATAGGTACTTTAGTTTAAAAGTGTGTGGTAAAAACGGAATAGTTGTAAAGTAGATGGTAGATATATCCGAGAAACGAAAAAACGTTGGTTTTAATCACAACCCTTTGTTTCAGATTTAGACATTAAATAAACTCAAAGAAAAAATGTCATCTGTTAAAGTAGCTGTGCGCGTGCGCCCATTCAACAACCGAGAAATTTCCAAGGAATGCAAATGCATCATCGAAATGGGCGGAAATACCACTAGTGAGTAGAATCTGTTTCCAACATTAGTGTAAACCACATATTAGGAAGATTGGGCAATTTATTGTTCATATACAAACATTGTTGCTGAACCTTATTTTTAAAAACTTCAAATTAATTTGTCTATTTTTTTACCCATCACAGCAATAGCTAACCCAAAAGCACCTCCAGGTATAAAAGATGCCCAAAAAAGCTTCAATTTTGACTACTCGTATTGGTCTCATAACGTAAGTACAGCAAATAAAGTCTGCATTGTAACCATTTTAGCAATTTTCTCATCAACAGGAATGCGACCCTCAATTTTCTTCCCAATTAGTTGTATACAGAGACATAGGAGAAGAGATGTTGCAGCATGCTTTCGATGGTTACAACGTCTGTATTTTCGCGTATGGACAGACGGGTGCTGGTAAATCGTATACCATGATGGGCAGGCAAGAAGAAGGACAAGAGGGCATTATTCCACAAGTTTGTAAAGATCTGTTTTATCGAATACGCGACAGCGACGAGGATGTTAAATATTCAGTTGAAGTTAGTTATATGGAGATTTATTGTGAGAGGGTTCGAGACTTGCTGAATCCAAAAAACAAGGGTAACCTGAGGGTGCGTGAACATCCTCTCCTTGGACCGTACGTGGAAGACTTAAGCAAACTTGCCGTTACGAGTTACCAAGACATCCATAACTTGATTGACGAAGGGAACAAGGCTAGGACCGTCGCTGCTACGAATATGAATGAAACGAGCTCGCGATCACATGCCGTTTTCACAATTTTCTTTACGCAACAAAGGTGAGTTTCTGGAAGATTTATGCGATCGGCGGTAACATTGCTACGTGCAGGTATGACTCTACAACTGACCTGTGTACAGAAAAGGTTTCGAAAATATCCCTAGTGGACTTGGCCGGGTCAGAAAGAGCAGATTCCACTGGAGCCAAAGGGACACGGTTGAAAGAAGGTGCAAATATTAACAAGAGTCTTACGACACTAGGAAAAGTCATATCCGCTCTAGCTGAAATGGTAAGTAGGGTCTGTTATTTTAATGGGTTACAATTTTCAAAAAAATTTTGAAATTTTGAAAACTACTCCATACTAATATTTTTCTTGACCTTTTGCATTTCTTTCGTCCACAATAGTCAGTAAGTACCACGATAACAACAAATTTTAACAATTCATATAAACGTTCTTACCGTATTACTTTCGTAGGCTTCAAAAACAAAAAAATCCAAAAAAGCGGATTTCATCCCCTACCGAGACTCCGTTCTAACATGGTTATTACGAGAAAACTTGGGCGGTAACAGCAAAACCGCCATGATAGCCGCTATTTCCCCCGCCGACATTAACTACGATGAAACCTTATCAACTTTAAGGTATCACTTTTGAGATTTTTCGCTCTGCCTAAATTTAGCAATTTCGTTTTTCAACAGATATGCAGACCGAGCCAAACAAATCGTCTGCAAGGCAGTCATCAATGAAGACGCCAACGCTAAACTCATCCGTGAACTCAAAGAAGAAATCCAGAAACTGCGCGAGTTGCTCAAGGCTGAAGGGATTGAAGTCCATGAAGGTAAGCATATTGTTTGGTTGGTAAACCAAAAACGGTCCAGCTGGGGAGGGAAGTTGTGCCAGATCCAGTATTGGTATTCTAATTGGCTAGATGTTATTTAGAATTGGATGTTTTGATTTGATTTATGTCTCATTGGATTGCACCAAATGTCTAATTAGTTTTGGTATGGTATGGGCGATGTTAGGTTTCAATTCTGAGGTAATTAATGGTTTGATTTTCTAAAATTTTCTATGGTTACCATTAGATTGGATCTGATTAACTGTTATCTGGTTAACTGTGTTGGTGTAGTATTTTTGTACATACTACCTAATACCATGTTGTAACTTGATCAGACGTTTGTTGCAATAGTTTTTGGTGAAGTCTGGTAATGTACCAACTATTAGTGATTACATCAAGGACTATATTCAAGTTAGCATAGTTAGTTCTATAAAAATTAGCTAGTACCAAAAATTAAAAGAATTCCAAATTACTTAAATGGCACATTAAACCGACATGCCCTTGAAATTTTCTCAACCGTAACGGTGGCTGATCTGTGTTCTGTTACTTATAATGCCGCTTAGGTCCAGATGGTAAAGTTATTTATGAAAAGAGAGAAGTACCTAGTAAGTACCCGCTTACTGATGGCTTAAGGCACCCTTTGCATAAGCCTTGAATGTCGGCCACCTTAGCCACAAACTTATACCGTTAGCATAATGTATGCCATTGTTCAGCTGTTTTACGATGAGTCACTAGCTTGTGTAATCACGTATTATATGGGCTGTCTGCAGAGTTTGTGCCGTTCTTTTAGTCTATTTTGTATTGAACATCTACATTCAGTAAACGCTTGTGCAAAGTGGCTTTCCATAACGGCGTAAAAATTGTGAACATGTCTTTTATGTTGTTGTTGTTTTGAGTATACATATTTGTTGTAATAGCTTTCAAGGCTTTTTCAATTAAAATTTTTATACAAAACCATTGGCCTTCGTCATATCACACATTTTCTCTTAGGATCTGAACCACGTAACAATAAAGATACTGAGAGAGTACGCACTACTTCTACGTCGATAGCAGAAGAAGCTGTTGATCAACTACAAGCCAGTGAAAAACTGATTGCAGGTATTTTTATATCAACTCTCCTTTCCAATAACACACATTAAAACAATGATCATTTTCTTGTAGAACTAAATGAAACATGGGAAGAAAAACTGAAGAGGACGGAAGCCATTCGTCTGCAACGCGAAGCGGTGTTTGCCGAAATGGGCGTTGCTGTAAAAGAGGACGGGGACACCGTCGGTGTGTTTTCTCCAAAGAAAACGCCACATCTGGTTAACCTGAACGAAGACCCGTCCATGTCAGAATGCCTAATTTACTATATCAAAGTAAGCCTAAATAACATCGCCGCCGAGACACTAAAAGAGTTATTAATTTGTGGTTAAATTTTCAGGATGGAATTACTCGGGTAGGTTCGTCTGAGGCGAACTTACCTCAAGATATACAATTATTCGGGTCACACATCAAGCCTGAGCACTGCATGTTCGAAAACAAAGAAGGTCAAATTACACTGATACCATGTTCGGCTGCTACAACATACGTGAATGGAAGAGAGGTATTTCATTTCTTGTCTCTAAATGAAAAACGACTATATTCTATTGCTTATTTGGATAGATATTGGAACCGGTCGTTCTGAAAACGGGCTCGCGTGTGATTTTGGGCAAAAACCACGTATTCCGGTTCACCCAACCCGATGCTCTCAGAGAGAGAAGGGAAAAGAATAGTTCACTTAATGAAAACAGCGAGAATGTGGACTGGAACTTTGCCCAAATTGAACTTCTCGAAAAACAAGGCATCGACCTTAAAGCTGAGATGGAAAAGCGACTTATGAAGATGGAGGAAGATTTTCGAAAAGAAAAAGAAACTGCGGATCAGTTGTTTGAAGAACAACGAAAGGTATGTTTTGACGTTATCTTCCAGATTAAATTGACACGATTTGATGAGGAAAAGACACCATCTTGTTATGATTGTCTAATTTAAGAGCCCAACCAGCCCTTAACGAATCTTTAGTAACGCTAGTTTGATTAATTTTATAGAGTTATGAAGCAAGGATCGACGCTCTCCAGAAACAAGTCGAAGAACAGAGCATGACCATGTCCATGTACAGTTCGTATACGCCAGAAGACTTCAATAACGAAGATGACATATTTGGTAAATTAATTTACTTTTTCCAATGCTTTTACTAGGTTGAGGTCAAAATTGTGGGCGCAGCGCTCTAATTGGCAGTATTTTCACAAGAGCGCTTTTTCAGTGAACCCTCTATTTGACGCAGAATGCAACTGGACAGAACGTGAGTACGAGTTGGCGGCGATGGCGTGGCGAAAATGGAAACACCACCAGTTCACATCACTGCGAGATGACCTTTGGGGCAACGCTATTTTCCTCAAAGAGGCTAACGCCATCTCAGTGGAGCTTAAGAAGAAGGTAGAATTTTCAGAATTTTATTATTGGGCAGCTTATTTGAGGAGATGCTTCCGTTTACAGGTACAATTCCAATTCACCTTATTAACAGACACCCTCTACTCCCCATTACCTCCCGATCTACGACCAGCAGTTGATTATGACCAAGATGACGAGTGCTCCATCGCAAGAACCACCGTGGCCGTAGAAGTACAAGACACAAAGAATGGAGCCACTCACTACTGGAGCCTCGACAAATTACGGTGGGTTATGTGTTTTACCTAAGGCACCTTTGATTTTGAATTTTGTGATTTTGTGTATACTTAATTAGTCAGCGTTTGGAGTTGATGCGTTTGGTGTACAATGAAGAGGTGGATGTGCCCAGTCCTCCAAGCGTGGAAGAATCGCTTCCTTTGTTACGCTGTCTCACGCAGTGTCCCCCCACGCCAACACGCTTCTCACTCACAACACTTATACCATCGAGGTTGGTGCCACTTTATGCCACCATCCTGTACCATCATCACGTTTGCATTTTATGGCACGAATGCAACTTGGTTCTAATTTGATTTAAATCAGATCCCACTTCTGATTTCACCAAACTCATCGTACTCCTTGTAAGATTTTACCAGTAAATGTCGAATTCATTAATGGGATCTGCTGAATTCCAATCTCACGTACATAATTTATTTTCAGTTCTGTTTTTGTGTGTGTGTTTGTAACCTCATTTCTCTCTATTCTCTTCCACGCTTTTTCTTGTTCAGCAGTGTGCGTCTTTGATTTTGTACATCGCTTTTTCTTGTTGTGGTGGCACCAACCTCTCTGTTTACGTTTTCTTTTATGCGTTTAATCATTCCCTATCAGTCATTTTACTTGGTTTGTTTTACACAGGCAAAGGTTAGAGCTTATGCGAGAGATGTACCACAATGAGGCCGAACTCTCGCCAACATCCCCCGACTACAACGTAGAGTCGCTGACCGGCGGCGATCCCTTCTACGACAGATTCCCTTGGTTTCGAATGGTCGGCAGAGCTTTCGTATATCTAAGTAATTTACTGTACCCTGTCACGCTAATACACAAAGTGGCTATCGTGAGTGAAAAGGGGGATGTCAGGGGTTACTTGCGGGTTGCTGTACAAGCTGTGATGGATGAAGACAATTCTGACCAAGTTGGTGTGAGGCAAAGTGCTCGCATCGCCTTTGAATCCTCTAAAGGTGAGAGTGCTGTACGTAATTTTAGGGCACAGTACTAATCAAGCGCTTATGATTTATAATGTAGCTATTATGGACCGCAATTCCCACAATTTAGAGGAACGCATTATAGAAGGTCACAACGCAATAGACCCTATCAAAATCGATGAGTTAATTGAGTGTGATGCAGATTCCGGCAAAGGGGACAGTTCCGTTTCCTCTGATTTTAAGGACGAGGATGTTCCCGATCATTTGGCCGTTGGCAAAGAATTCACATTCAGGGTTACGGTATTACAGGCTATAGGTATATCCACAGAATATGCTGATATATTCTGTCAATTTAAGTAAGTTCAATGTTTGCTTCTGCTTACCGCTGGAGGGCTTATAATTATGACTTCTAGCTTTTTACATCGTCATGACGAAGCGTTTTCAACTGAACCCGTGAAAAATACCGGAAAGGGAACTCCTTTAGGCTTCTATCACGTCCAGAACGTAAATACCATTTCTCAGTAATATTGCAATTTGGTGTTAATAATCTTCGTATTCCTCAGATCACAGTGTCAACAACCAAATCGTTTATAGAGTACATAAAAGGACACCCCATCGTATTTGAAGTGTTTGGGCACTACCAGCAGCACCCATTGCACAAGGATGCGAAACTGGAAGGGTCGATTAGGCAACCACCTCGCCGCATGTTACCACCTTCCATTCCCATCTCCCAGCCCGTTCGATCTAGTAAATTCGGCGCTTTGCCTTCCCCATGCACTGCCCATATACACGCAAAAGTGGATGTGCTGGTTTGGTTTGAAATTTGTGAACTGGCTCCCAGTGGAGAATATGTACCAGCCGTCGTAGAGCACAGTGATGATTTCCCATGTCGAGGGCTGTTTTTGTTACATCAAGTAAATACTTATTCAAATCTTTCAGTCAAAAAAATACTGTACGTGTTTTTTCAAGGGAATACAACGCCGTATACGTATCACAATTGTCCACGACCAAGCTGCAGAATTACGATGGCGCGACGTGCGTGAGTTGGTGGTAGGACGCATCCGCAATACACCGGAATCCGATGAGGATGAAGATAACGATAACTCCGTTTTATCGCTCGCTCTCTTCCCAGGAGAATATTTGGAGATACCAGGCGATGATCGCAACATGTTCATGTTCGAAGCTGCTTGGGATAGCTCGTTGCACAACTCACCCCTTCTCAACAGGGTGACGTCACCTGGAGAACAGATTTTCATGACGATCTCAGCATATTTAGAGGTAAAGTCGATCGGTTTTGGTTCCTATCTAGCCAATCAGGCGTACCAGTTGTTTTGAAGTTTTGTGATCGACACATGTGCAGTGCTATCAAACGAATCCCAGTCCAAAATCAGAATCAATTCTTTAATCACATTCGATTCCATATCGTTGTTAGTAGTTGGACTGTTGGGTTTATGTTCAAACACTACAATGTTTGGAACATTAAAAATATGAACATTCACACCGATGAAATAAAAAATATACAGGGAATTTATTTATAACGAGTTGCTTGTTGATGATGGTTGCCGGAATACTGCCGAGTAATTATTGAGAATCGCGCAACTCCTTGCACAGCAGATTATTTCAAATACGGGGCGAAGCTTGAATAACGTATCTGGTACGCCATGGGTGTTCAATTTTTCGGATCTTCTGGGTTGCATCGCCCAACATAAATTATCAAGGGCCGCATATAAGCTATCGAAGTCTACAACCGAGAATCGCGTTTCGATTCCATAATCTCCGACTTATATCTTAATATGCGAGGTGTGTCTAAAAAGTAATGAGATTGGTTTTTTTATTAACCTCCGGAAATGTTGTTTCCACTCCCGGTAGCAGTGCTGACAGTCTTCAACAGAAAGTGTCTTCAACTGCTTCGTCATGACGTTTTGAATGCTGTCCACAGTTGCAATTTGAGCTTGGGAAAAGAAAGAAGTCACACGGACTCAAGAAAGTCAAGTCACACATTCTTTCGGTTTTCTTTTTGTTCATTGGTGAGATTGTTTGGAACCAGCTTAGCACAAATTTTCCGCATGCCCAATTCCTCCGTCAAAATGTTGTGAACAGTTTGTTGATTCAAATTCAACTGACTAGCGATTATTCTCACTGTCAAATGTCGATCAGATATCACAAAGGCCCTCACTTTGGTCACATTTACATCAGTTTTTGAAGGGCCAGGTCTTTCAGAACGAGGTTCGTCTACAGCACTCTCACGGCCATCCAAAAGTGGTTTCTACCAATTAAAAACCTGTGCCCTTGATAGAACATGCTTTGCGTAAGCACGTTGTAATTTTTCGTAAGTTTCTGTTATGTTTTCGTTAAGTTTGACGCACAATTTGATCGTGCATCGCTGCGTGGGACTTCGTTCAACTATTTTTGTAACGCGTCACATTTATAAAAGTTGCTGTCCAGGCAAACGTATTAAAGCTATTGAGTTGAGACTTGCACTGCATATCAGGTAGGAATGAACATTGCGGTTGCTGCCAGAGTCATGGCTACCGGGGTTTTCCGTTAGGAAGCCCATGGGCTTGTGCTTGGTTTTTGCATTATTAAAGTTCTCATGTTATCCCTAAATAAAAGCCCATGGGCTTATTAAGAGGCACAAGTTTATTTTGTAATAATATTTATTTGATTAATGGGGTTATTTTTATTTTAAATATTGCAACAATAGAACAGTATGAAATTAAAAATTGTTCTTATTATCATAAAAAATTCTAAACATATAAGACAAATAATTGCAAGAAGAGCATTATTTATATTAGTAATTTTCATTCAGAACCTGTTGTATCAGAGCAATCCGAGTTAGTAGTGGAAGAATTGTTGTTTTCGTCTTTATCCGAGCAATCCGAGTTAGTAGTGGAAGAATCGTAGTTCTCGTCTTCATTCGAGCAATCTGAATTAGTAGTGGAAGAATTGATATTTTCGCTTTCATCTGAGTAATCTGAGTTAGTAGTGGAAGAATTGTTGTTTCAGTCTTCATCCGAGCAATCCGAGTTAGTAGTGGAAGAATTGTTGTTTCAGTCTTCATTCGAGCAATCCGAGTTAGTATTGAAAGACTAGTTGTTTCCGTCTTTATCCAATTCCATTAATTGTTCATCACTTCCATCACTAGCAGCCAGATCATCAGATTCAATTTCAAGTCCATGATAATTCGCAAGTTTTGTTTTAATATATTGGTCGCTACTTCTTGTCCATTTGCAGCAATGCCACAACATTCAAATGTTCTTTGAATTGATTTTGACAGGGTTGTACTACAGGCAGAAATATTCACTTCAACAATCTTTTGGTAAGATGGTCTTTTTCTATGCCATTTTGGAGTAAATTCAGCCCAATTCACCCAATTCTCCCATTCCTTTCTCATAGCAGCTTTGAAACTGGAATTAATGGCAACATTTAGGGGCTGCGTGTAATGCGTTGTCTTTCCTGAAATTATTACTGCTTTTGAGCCATATTTTTTAGAAGGTATTTCAAAATTTCTTCCTCTTATGAGCTCCATAAGAATCCCAAATAGTTACTGATGGAGTGTTACTAAAATAAGATCCTCTGTTGCAGGAAACAGTATCCATCCGCGTCTTCAGTAGATTTGTGTCTATTGATCCTCTTTTGTTTACAGCAACAACTGTTTTAGCACTGGGGATTGTTACTTTGGGAATTGTCTTTAAGCCACGAAAAATAATCATATGTGCGAGCATGCGTCCATCCAATGATATTGTCAAACAGACAGTGTGTCGATTTTTTCTGAACCCTGTATCTGCACCATCAACATTTTTGCTGCCAATAAAGTGAAGAGTGCAATATCTTGCCATGTCAAAGTAACATGGAGTTTCATCCATATTATAAACACGATCACGTGTAATTCCTGCTGTAGCGTTATTTACTTGAATTAAGTATTGCTTTACTTGTCCCTGTGTTTCCTTTAAATCGCGATTATCCAGTTGTCCATGATGAGTTATTTTATGTGATGTGATGCCTTTTGGTCCATCCAAATAAGAACTTGTTGCTTACTTTAAAGGCAGGTGGTATTTTAAGGCCAAATTCTGGTGAGAACATATAGTTTCACAATGTGTTATATGTAACTGATTCGGGGTTATTTCGTTACTTTTTGAAAAATTCGAACAGTTTTTTCTCAATTTCGGGATAAAACTTCTTCCTTCCTGCGCCCTCAAGACGTATGTATTTACGTTTTTTTAATCAGCTTCAATAATTCTGCTTCTTGTTGCAACCAACGGCAAAGATTCTTCCTGTCAATGCCTGTTTGTTGCGATATCACATTTTGACATTTCCTCGCTTTAAAACTGCAGTTTTTTCTAGATAGTATAGGATTATCTTTTACTAGCCTTTTTATTTTCCATTGTTAGGGTTAAATATTCCGAAGAGTAAAGACGCGCATACGCAGTTCACATCTGTTGCAACGATAGCTCGGGCCGACGATACACTGGCACCGTGCGCAGAGCGCCGATATACGGTACGAGAAAGCGCGTTATTATTTATCCCCAAATAAAGGCCCATGGGTTTCTATTTGGAAAACAAAATCCAAATATAGGCCCAGATGGGTCTATATTTGGGTGCGCCCAATTAATGGAAAAACCCGGTACAGTATTGTCAGTTTCCGATCCAATAGCTCAGTCTCATTCGTTTTTAGACAAACCTCGTATATCACTGATTCCAGTAACGGAATGGATTTTACAAATCAAAACTCGTTTCTTCCCATAACATTTTTGAAATATTTATACAAACGTTGGATCTTCTGGAGCCAATTTTTGTTTCAGAATTGAGAATCACTTATTCAAAAATGTTTTCTTGACAGCACTATACGTGTGCAATTAAGAGATAGACCAGTAAAGGTATACGTGCACTTGATAATTTTTGTATCAGCGCTTTGCAATTCAAGGGTCTAAAGTTTAGCGTTTCTCCAAAATAGCATTTTTACGTTTACATTTTTTCAATTTTCCTAAGGTTAGGATTTTTGAATAACACTCGTTTTCTGGTAGGGCACATTGTTAATATTCATTTACAGTCTTGATGTCTTATTTCAATGAAAGATACACGGAATAGTGACTACAACTTTTTCTAAATTTAAGTTGGCTGTATGTGCTGTAAATGTTTTTTTTGATCTAACATAACTTTGTGTCGAGATAGTAGTTTACTATTTGCAAAATGGTCAATAACGCTTAATTTCATTACGCGGTTGATTACATAACGATCAATGGCAAAGTGCTCAATTGCAAAGCAGTCAATTAATTTAGAAGCGCTCAAATGCTAAATGGCCATTGACAAAGCACTTAATATTGGAAATTGGGCAGTTCCCAAGCCTTCATGTGTAAAGCATCTATTGCTCAAACTTTCAGCTATAAAACGGTCAGTTGCAAATATCTCAATAATAAAATCTCTAAACGTCGAGACCATAGTCTACTTACAATAGTTAGCCTACTAGCATCAATGTAATTCTAGCTTGAAAACTGCGGACGACCGACAATAATAACCAAAGACCTAAGCATGGTGATATATGGAAGGGACGCTCGCACTGGTCCACGATCTTTGAAGCACCTCTTCTCCGGAAACTACCGTAATGCCGAAGCGAACCGCTTGACTGGGGTATACGAGCTGCTGCTGAGACGCGCTAGTGAAGCAGGTAGTCCAGGTAGTTCCCTAGATTAGTCTCCTTCCTACCTATATACTCTTTGCTTGTCTCTGCCTGTCTGTTTCTCCCGTCTTGTTACACATGACATTTAGTTCGCACATAGGGGTTTTCATGCATGGCTTCCATATGAAATTTGGAATGAAACAATGAAATTTTCGTTTCTCGTATTGTCTTTTCTCCAAAGGGTCTACGTTCATGAATTTGCTATTTGTAATCATTTTAGCGTGATCTCCCTGACAATGCCAGAAATGCAAGAACGGAATAATTTTCTTTTTCTTACTATTGCTATATATAACCACTTTTAAACTCCTCAACCGAACTATACACCCGAAACTATTCAGGTGTTCAACGACGTCAACGTCGAGTCCTGGATACAAGTTCGACCTACGTACGAGGAGAAGAAAACTTACATGGTTGGCGACCACGTGGGGATTCATTGATATTTGATCATCAATGGGAGTTGGAAAAATTAACGCGCTTGGAAGAAGTAGAGAGAGTGCGTCACACTCTTCTGCTGCGGGAACGATTAGGACTTGATCGCACTAGCAACTATATCAAGTCGCAGCCTGAATACACCAAGAGCGAGAAGGAAGTTTGCAATATGGTTGCCAAAAATAGTAACATTAATGTAACACGTACGTATATGTTCGTTCTTGATTAATGGTTGCTAAATTTTTCTGTTTGCAGCCAATAATGAAACTTGTGAATACACCGAAAGGGAGAGGGATCTCTTAAACAGATGCATTCGGTTAATTCAAGGAAAATGCCGAGACGCCAGTAATGCTAAGGATAGTGACTATACGAGCCCATCAGACGAAGTTACGGATATGAGTACCAGCATGATGTCGAGTTTGGTCTCAGGAGGATCGATAGAGCTGTGCTCCCCTGAACGGGCAGCCCTACCTGGAGAATGCGCTCCATTTCCACCAGCCCCAACTTCACCACAAGGTCCCAGAGATCCCGAACTCGTTCTTTATGTACCAGACATGGAAGAAATACGAATTTCGCCAGTAGTTGCGCGCAAAGGGTATCTTAATGTTCTGGAACATAAGACTCATGGATGGAAGAAGCGCTGGGTGGTAAGTTTTTTGCTTGTTTAAGCCACAACATGGTTAGACTGCTAGTGGTGGCATTTAATTTTGAGATACGAGTGGTTGTTTGCGGTCTGTGGGTTTGTATTTAAGAAAAGGTTGTTTTTAGCAGACTTGAACTTGAAAAGTGTAAAAAAAATTAATAGTTGTTGTTTTACATACAAATTATGAGTTCTTCGGTCTATAGAGTCCCAGACTGACCTCTCCATTAATCACAAGGTGAAGGGGGAGGGTCTAACAGAGGCCGTTTTGCGGAAGGCGTTGTTCTCATTGCCTCCTTAATGCCTAGACAGGCATGTCTTTGCGTTTTGCGTAGTTTTAATTTGGTGATTTCATGCTTAACCTTGGGCCACCACACCAGGGCTGCATAAGTAACTGGGGGTGTCACTGGTATACCGCCAGTGCACCATGCTGGGTTTTAGACTCCAGGATTTGTCATAAGCGCATCTAACTACCGCCAGGGTTATTGCCGCTTTTCTGATAACTTTTCCTATTTGTTGGTTTCAGATAAGTTTGGAGTCTTAAGAGATATCCTAAATATTTTACATCTCCCGACAGATTGGTTTCTTTATCGCCAAATTATAAAGGTTTCAATCCCTCTAAATTCTTCCTTATCCTAAATGGCACTGCGGTGGTGTTTTGGGGCCTTTTCCTTCTGTCCACCTAGTTACTACATTAGGGCCCTTTGCATTCGTTCTCTGACTGTGTTTAGAAATTTCCCTTTCACTAGGATGACCAGGTTGTCAGCGTAACCCGGGGATGAGAAACTTTCGTTGCTGAGGTCCACTAGCAGCCCACTCATGACGAGTTTTTACAGGAGGGGGGATAAAATTCCTGCCTGCGGGTATCCCCCTTCCACATTGACTATTAGAGTCTCTTTCGACATCGAGGGATAAACCATATACCTCTTAGAATGCAGTCTATCCACCTGCAATAGATCACTTTTAGCTCCAAATTTCTCGTGGCTGTCGTGTTAAGAGTTAAATTATGTGTTATCGAAAGTTCCTTCTACGCCCAGGAAGGCCCCTAGAAGGATTTCTTTGTTGCTCAGCACTTTCTCCACCCTGCTGGTGAGATGATGGAGTGTTGATTCTGTTGATAACCCTGCTCTGTAGGCGAATTGTTCCCGGGGCAATGGGATGGTTCCAATATACCGTCCCTAATGTGCCTATCGATTAGTGTCTCCATTCTCTTAAGTACAAACGACATAAGGCTTATTGGTCTGTAGTCCTTTACTCGGGAATAGTCAGCCCGTGCAGTTTTTGGTACGAAAACTACCCTGGTTAGTCTATATTCACGGAAGGTATTTCAGAGCTATGCTGGCTGACAGAATCATACCGATTCTGATGAGTAGGAGGTCCAAACCTCTCTGCAGAATGTCCGAATTTATCTCATCCCGTCGCGGTGATTTAAAAGGATCAAATGAGTTTATGCCTCATTTCATTCGGTTGAAACGAATCACTTTTCTGGCGGTTATGTAGTCCGCTGTAGATACTCTGTAATCAGGCACATCTGGCTCTTGGTTTGCCAGTCGGCCGGTGATTGGTCCATCATGTTCGAACCAGGAAAGTGAACCCGAAGTAATTCGGTCATAGTCCCCTTTCCTATCGTCGTATGTTCACCAGTGTCTTTGACTAGGTTATCTATTCGGCACGAGGAGTTCTTGCAGAGTATTTTGTGGAGTCTGGTACATTCTGGGGTTCTTTCAATCTCTCTTCGCAGTAACTCCTCCGTGGTGTTCTTCTAACCCTTCTCAGTGTTTTGTTGTAGTCAGTTAGTAATTCTCATTGCCTCAGCCCTTCTAGTTTTAAATTTATCAGATTATCTGGTTCTATTTGTTACACACTTGACATTTTGTTTATATACATTCTGTATTGCTTTTATTAGTTTATTGTTCACTCTTCTCTTGGATAAAGTTTCCCATACCTTCTGCCTTTTAACTCCGTCAAAACGCTTTTCCATGTCTACAAATGCACAATACGCTTTTGCTCAGTGAGGTTTTCTGGCTTATTTGTTTCATTGCGAATCTATTGTTTTGCAAAGAAGTAACTTACCAAAAGCATTGGCATAGGAACGTCTACAATTGCAGCACGTTTAACAGGTTTTATAAAATTACCAGTGGGATCACAAAGCTTTCTTTTCACCCTCTATGTGTTTAGCTGTTTCAATAATTGAGTACAGTGGAATTGCAGTTTTTTTTAATCTGATAGTCTGGCCTGTTAAATCGAAATCTGAGTTTTAAAATGTCAGAACAAACTCAGTCATGGTTATTTGGATTTGGAATCCAATTTTTCTTTGTAACATGTATAATCCTAATCCACTCTTCACGTAATGACTGATTTGTAGAAATACTGTTAAATAAAAAGGATATTTTTTAGCTTCAGGTGGTCTGTATACAAAAAACAATGCTTGTAATAATTTTCCATAAAGTGGCTTTACTGTGAAAACTTTTCTTTTTGGTAGTATCACTACCTTGCTTGCAGCAGCAGAGCACACAATTTACCATTATAACAGTAACACAAACTAATCAAAACACTTTTTATGGCAAAATCCGCAATAACTGTCAAATTCACCAAACAGTTAGGTTAGCTTTGTAAACAAGGATGTAAACATAGACCACGCGGTGAGGTCATAAACAAGGATAGTACGCCTTAGACAGAGTAAATAATAATCATGTGATGATAGCTGAGACTCGTATCATGGTCGACTTCTTGGAACAAATATAGCCAGTGGCATGCTCAGTTTATACTCTTTCTAGATTTGTATTCCTAGCCGTAAGTTTAGATTTTGATTCAAGTTATTCTCCGTTTCTTTTATGTACAGTAATTCTTGAAAGTATTTTTTCCACTTCTCTATGGATTTGCACCTCTGCCGTTGAACACTGTGCCGTTAATTTCCTTAGAATCTGTCGTTCTGCTCCTGCTGAAGGAGTATTTGAAAGAGCGAGATTTGGGACGCTGTTTTCCAAGCATCTCTATGCACTTACGCGATATTTGGCCCATTGTAAACCCCAACTAAGAATTTTGCCTATCTGGGGTAATTCCAACTCCAGGAGTTATTTTTAACGTGTCACACATCGTAGTTGCAAGGGACCTACGACTTTACTTTTTATCCGACAGAAGGCGCATTTTCAGATTTTTCCCCGCTAGAAAAATCTCACTGACCTCGGCCAGGTTCGCCTCGCGTCCCTTGGGTCTAAAGGCAAACGCGCTAGCCACTAGACCACCAAGGTCGGTAGACTTGGTTGGCTGGTAGGTTTTGATTAGGAGAGATCTAGGCCGCGGTTTTCCAAGCATCTCTTTGCACTCAGGCCATATTTGGTCCATGTACACCCTAACTATAAATTTTGCCTATCTGCGGTAGTTCCAACTCCAGTAGTGATTTTTAACGTGTCACATCGTAGCGGTACGGGACCTACGGCTTTATTTCTTATCCGACAGAAATTTCACCGACCTCGGCCAAGTTCGGCCCGCGTCCCTTAGATCGAAAAACAAACGCGGTAGCCACTAGTTTACCGAGGCCGGCTACGGCAGTAATTATTATGTAGACTTGGTTGGCTGGTTGGTTTTGATTAGGAGAGGTCTAGGACGCGGTTTTCCAAGCATCTCTTTTCACTCAGGCCATATTTGGCCCATTATACACCCTAACTATAAATTTTGCCTATCTGCGGTAGCTCCAACCCTAGTAGTAATTTTTAACGTGCCACATATTGTAGCGGCACGGGACCTACGACTTTACTTTTTTCTGACAGAAGGCGCATTTTCAAAATTTTCCCCGCTAGAAAAATCTCACCGACCTTGGCCGGATTCGGCCCCGAATCCTTAGGATCTAAAGGCAAATGCGCTAACCACTAGAACACCGACGCCGCCTACTACAGTATTTACTCATCTAGACTTGGTTGGCTGGTTGGTTTTGATTGGGAGAGATCTAGGACGCGGTTTTCCGAGCATCTTTTTGCACTTATGCCATATTTGGCCCATTATACACCCTAACTAGAAATGTTGCCTATCTACGGTAGCTCTAACCCCAGTAGGTAGTGATTTTTAACGTGCTATATATCGTAGTGGCACGGGACCTACGACTTTACTTCTTATCCGACAGCAGGCGCATTTTCAGATTTTTCCCCGCTAGAAAAATCTCACCGACCCCGGTCAGGTTTGACGCCGCGTCCCTTGGATCTAAAGGCAAACGCGCTAGCCACTAGACCACCGAGGCCACCTACTGCAGTAATTACTCATCTAGACTTGGTTGACTGGTTGGTTTTGATTGGGAGAGATCTAGGACGCGGTTTTCCAAGCATCTCTTTGCACTTAGGCAATATGGCCCATTGTACACCCTCACTATAAATTTTGCGTATCTGCGGTAGTTCCAACCTCAGTAGTGATTTTTAACGTGTCACACATCGCAGTGGCACGGGACTTACGACTTTATTTCTTTTCCGACAGAAGGCGCACTTTCAGATTTTTCCCCGGTGGATCTAAAGGCAAAGCTTTGACTGTAATAACCACAAATGAATTTAAAGAAGGAACGCCATATTAGTGAAACACAATTGGTCGTTGCGGACTTTCAGTATGCAATTACCACCAATAGTAGTAAACCTAACACAGTCTTTATGTTGCAACTTCTGACTAGCAGTGAGGACACTAATGTTAAAAGAATCATGCAAACTACTAATTCTTGATACAATTCAACGAAAATATCATTGGAAAATTAATTAAGCCCTGTTTATTTAAGGCCGTACGTCGCCCGTATGTCTTCATCTTCCGCGATGAAAAAGACCCAGTAGAACGAGCCCTAATAAACCTGGCCACAGCTCAAGTCGAGTACTCCGAGGACCAATCGGCGATGGTGAGGCTTCCAAACACGTTCAGTGTTGTAAGTAAACACAGGGGGTACCTTCTGCAAACGCTTAACGAGAAGGAGGTGCACGATTGGTTGTACGCCATAAATCCCTTATTAGCCGGGCAAATTAGGTCTAAGTCGGCGAGACGCAACCCATCAAATAATCAAAACCAAACCGGGCAAGTTGGTAGCGAGGGAAAAATAATAAACACTAAATGAGATATAATTACGATGGAGTCTGTTCTTGTGTACTAGATTTTTTTAAATCCTATTGGTGTGCGCTGCAAATTTTATGCCCATGTTGCTATTTTTGCCCGTAGAGGTAGAAATGTAATTGAGAAAAGTACGAAATTTTGAATTGAAGTTTGGAGAGATTTTTGTTTGTTAAAGGTGGATTTTTTCTGACAACTGTTTAGGGTTTACTTCCTTTTTGCTAAACTTCTACCTCTGCAAAGTAACACCAAGGAGCATTGAATTGGGCGCATTTAAAAATGTTATATATGTGTAAAGAAAATTGTCTTGATCCATACTTCGACGACGGTAGTCTTGAGGTTGTGAAAATCTGTATCCATATTTAAACTTTAAAAAAATCGCATTAAGATGGACTCCAGCGTACTGAAGGGATTGATTGTACACTCTAGCTTTCTATAAAATTGTAGAGGAAGTAGGCAATTGTTTCTAGTCACGATCTTATGACTTACATATATTTATTTTAGCATATTTTAGCACTATATATTTTATGTATTTATTGTTTTATATTCTATTTAAACTTGTGATGATTTTTTAAGTACTGACATAGTAATTATTAGTAGTATTGGACTATGAGACTACCTATAGCATGCACTGAAAAGTAATATAAACGTTTTTATTTCAATTCTCAATCTTAAAGTGATCTCAGTGTATCTAAAGTTTAATGTTACCCGAAAATGCTTAAACGATAATCTAATAATAATAATAATAATAATGATAGATAGAAATAATCTAAGGATTAAACACATTCCCAACTAGGTCTGCATGAGCCTCTCAACGGTTTATTCTCTCCTGATGTAATTTAAAACTCATACGCGATAAGGCCTCAATGTTTCTTGTTTTTTGTTATAAGAAACGTTGCTTTTCGGCGTTAAAGTCCTAAATCCATTATTGTAGTGTTACAGTTAGTTATATATCAACGTATACACAGGGTGTGCTATTGGAGAAGCATTTTAGCACTGAGTAGTCGTTTGGTCAAGTAATTGGGTGTATTTGAATCAACATTATCGGGAAAAATGTTAGAAATTTAGAAAATTGGCTAATTTGGTAGAATCATTTCCAGACCAAAAAGTTTTACAACAAAATTGGACAAAACCATAAGGGGTCATATATTTTTATTGATAAACAATGATCGTGCAATGGAAAGCTCAAACCAAGAATTAGAATGGTTTGGGATTCAGGGTAAAGTATAGTTGGGAAAAAATTGGTGTGAATACGGTAAGTTGTACTTGCTATTGAATTTGGCATCTTCGTGTGTGTTGGTTCAATAACAACCTTGGTGTACCAAAAGAAATTTTTTTGGTAGTAGAGTACGTAATTTTCGAAAAATGCAGCTATAATTGTTAAGGTTTTTAAAATATGTGTAGTATTGTAACGTTTTTGGCGCAAAAGGTCCAATTATCAGCGTATTCATGAAGAAAGTAAGGTAAAGGTTAAGGTTGCTTTTTGCTTCCTCTCTCAGAAAAAAATCTCAAGCGTACGTTTTTTAGAATACGCACGTCACGCACAATGACACTACAATGCAGTTTAAGGTTTCGTACTTTGCTGAACCAAAGGATTAGTTAGGAAAACTATGAAACGCTAAAGCATTTACACAATCATGTGAGAAATGTTAGTATTTGTGTCACATTCACGCAAACCTTGCTCACAAATGTTCTTTGATTTCGTTCGTTTTTGGGCAAAACTGAACCTTAGCTTTACCTGGAAAAGAATCAAGTTTGCCCAAAGAAATTCTTGTAGTCTAACCTTAGGTCGACATGATTTCGATTTTTATTTTTTCTTATTAAGATGAAGTTTGTTCCAAGTTGAGTTTTCTAATTGATCTACATTTTGTTATGTTGGAATTAGGAACGTGTGAGGGGATGACCGTAACAAAATGTTCTTTCCTCTTTTTTAAAGTCTCGTTAGGAGCAAACTGAAGGAAAACTCAGCTTTTTTCGAAACTTCTCTGAAAAAAGTGGCACCAGACATTATTAAAGTTTAAGATATATTAACAATCTGTATATGGTGTTATTCTTAATATTTTAAACAATTATAAAATAGTTGAAGCATATTAATGGTGTAAATGCGCCCCTTTTTCGTTCGAACGACTCACGTTTTTAATTTTTGTGATGTCTCATAAAACAAAAAAAATGTATTCGTGCAATTTTCAATTCTGAACTCTAGATTTGTTGCAATTTGTTAGATACGCTTGTTAAATATTATAGTTTTATTTTTATAGTTAACTCTACTCTACCCCCACACACCTACGCTACGCTTAAATTATAGCTATGAATGTAAAGAAAAAAATAATATGTATTAATTATGTACTAATACCATATGTAGTAATAATATGGAATCTCTTAGGTAATTATTTGTAATTGGAACAGTTTTCGTTTTGGCGAAACCTTTTAAGTAAAAATTGCTGGTTTTTGCCAAATACAACTTTATTATTGTATATGTTAAAAATTGTGTAAGCATTATATTGAATAAAGTGTATAAAAAATCTAGAGTTTGCATCTATTGCAAGCTGTGTATTTACACTTGATAAATAGCCTTCCTTTACAGCAGGGGTTTCCAACCTTTTCGTATCCTAGAGTACATTCTAAAATACCGGTAGGGCTATCTATTTTCAGACAAGGGCGCATCCAACTCAAAACGTAAGGGGGGCAGCTTTCTGAATCCAACTTCTTTCATGGGCGAAGGGGGTATATGGAGGGCTGTTACGGGCCAAACGAGCTTTTTCATCGACCCGCAACAGGATAAGTGGAAAAAGGCCTACAGCTTAGCTCAGAGGAGTAGGGGGGGTTCGCGGAAATCGCCTACGGGAGGAAATCTTCCTGGTTGTGTACAGAGTAGGACAAAATTCGCGGGCACCACCTTCCCAATCACAGCTGATTGAAGGTTCTTGTGGAAGGCTGAGAAGTCGACAGCTTACGGAAATCGAACTCACCTTTATTGTGCCTCCCTCTTGTTTAGAAAGCTTGCAAAATTCATGCACACACAAATACAGATACAAAATAATAAAAGATATAATGAATTTTAAAACACATATAATTAACCGACGGGAAATGACAAAAATTCAAAAATGACGGCAAATGGTAACTTAATAGCTCTATATTACAAATAATTAATTTGAGCGCTCAAGCGGAGGGACCCGCCGTCGCTGGCGCACGTTATTTAAATTGCCCAAACGACTACGTGGCCAGTGGCGTCGGAGCTTACACGAATAGTACAATGTCTGTAATTACTCTGTACATTTAGTAATACAGAAAAAGGACAATCGGCGACTGAAGGTCGCTTCTTGTTACATAAGAAAAGGTTCAATCAATTAGAATTTTGCAAGTTTACGCGTAAAAGGGTTTTTTTCTTTTGTCACCACACAAAAAAACTGGGTCCTTTACTTTGACGTCCGGTGAAGGCAGGCACAATTCTGGGGTTGTTTTTTAGATGCAGGTATAGTCTGGGGTACTTTCAGGTCCGGGAAAAAAAAGGTAGACGACTTCTTCAGAAAACTTTGGGACGAAACATCCGTTGGTACGCCCCTTGGAATTGGTTTACTTCCACTTTCATGGGTTTAAACGATTGGAACAACGAAGCACAACTTTCACGGGTTCAATTCGCTTGTATTCGAATGAATCGAAAGAACAGTTACACTTATTTGCTCTGTATCCAAGGCTAACACTGCTCATATTTATTCAGATCCGACTTCGTCCAGATTCTCTTTTTGCCTAAGGCAAAACTATGATACGATAAAACTCTATTTAGTAGAGGAGCCTCGAAGGGACCCGCTGTCAGGAAAAAAGGACGTCGTTTCGTTTCAAGAGTTTAGCGCCTGCTGGAGTACTTAATTTCTTAACGGCCCCCATAGATGGAATTTGGTTAGACCGGAGTCAGCAAAGATGGAAGGCTGACTGAAGAGCTAAACGCTACGTGAACATGCGTTTGTCAAAAATATTACACTACATTGAGAAATATGATGAAATAGTTCTGGAAAGATCTGAAACGTAAATTCGCAGAAAGCGTCCAGGGTCAGGTGCAGACAAAACATTAATCGGCAAATTCAGCTTACAAAGCGAAACTTCAAGTCTTTACGGAACTGGCCCCTCATAACTCAATCTTAAAAGGACAATAACGAAAACTGTAATCGGCATAAGAAGATGGTAATTAAAATAGAATTTTAATTCCTATGAAGCGGCAATTAAAGTCAATTAAAGTATGACTCTAATCCAGACTGAGTGGCACAAAATCGAATGTACATAACAGGGCATCCAATAATACACAATTACAAAAGGAAATCACTATTTATTAATAAAATAAATTTGCGAACAGTAGTTTGCGAGGATTAGTTGCAAATTTTCGAACTACAGCTTCCACTAATTGTTCCTTGTTTGCGAATACCCATTGACGATGAATGCTTAGCAATGGGCTACTAATTAACCCATTGCTAACATTCATTAAATTCGTTAAATGGATTAGCTGCTAATCCAATTAACCTATTTTCACCAATAGTGCTTCAAAAGAGGCTAGAGCAAAAAACTAATGAAAATCCCATAACACATATTGACGATGCTGATACGGTCTGGAATAAAATAGAAACAAACATATTAAAAGCGGCAAAAGAAGCAATAGGGAAGAGAACAATAAAAATACCACCAAACAGAAGAAATAGAGCTCCATGGTTCCATGAAGAAATAAAAGATATCACCAAATGGAAGAACGATGCGTATAATAGTATATTAAAGAACTATTTTCATAAGGCCGTTTCTTAACGCACGAGTGCGACAAGTGGTCTTATGAAACGTGTTCTTTATACTATTTTTTCTATTGAGGAAGTTTAAGAGTATTTTAAATAAATTTATGTAGAAAATTTTACGTCAAATCGATTACTAGGGAGTTTTTATAAACACTTATGGCAGCACTGACAGGTGGCTGAAACTGACATTTCAAACTTTCA